>JAJGRX010000764.1:0-22012 GCA_025461125.1 Carex kokanica
GTACAGTGTTCCTTGGGAACCTGCAAAAATGTCCCAAATATCCCAAAAAAAAGGACCAAATATGTAATTCTGTTGTTGCTTATTGTTGTTCATTCAATATTTTCATTTTTCTATAAACATAACAAAAAATACAACATGAGTAACAACATCAGACAATACAAACATCACAGTTGTTCATAAGGTCAATTTTGTCACAAGCAAATACAACATTCATAAGCAAGAACACTAAGCAAACAACAAATATTCATTACATTGACACTTAACAACTTACAGTTATTGCACTTAGTAAACTTAAACAAAAACTGCCTATTCTCAACATTAAGTACAAAAATTCAGTGTCTAGAAAAAGTCCCTGGACAAGAAGCTTTTGACTCGTACTCATTTCAATTGGGAAAAACAGCCATACACTATGAAAGAAGGATCAAACCCAGCTTCAAGGCGTGCTCACCAAGACTCCATCCTTTGCGGTATCACCTAGCTCCTCAGTCCTATTTGCTGAAGCACCTTGATTTGTAGGTATCAAACTTCCAAAACAAAAATAGCTTAGCTAATTTAGCTTTTATTTGGACATCCTCTATTCCAGTATGATAGAATTTTTAGATGGAGATGGGTGAGTAGTATCAAAAACTCACATCCATTTCCTCATAAAAAGAAGAAATTTTCCATTAAACCTTCCACCAAGAACTGATTCAATAGCTGCGCTTACAAGAGATTCAATGACAGAAAAGACCAAGAAAATGGGGTGCCACTACGTGTGAGAATTTAGATACTCTACGTAATGCAACAAAACAAGGATAATAATCCAAATATCAGCTAATTTGAAGCAAATCCCACAAGGATAATAATCTCACCTTTACACTGAATGGTTTGTAAAGGAAGATTTCTAACTACGAAAAGTAAATTGGGACCAAATTTTAATAACGTTCTAACCTAAATTGAACTAATCTAAAGCAAGTTGCAAGAAATCTAATAATAAAGAACTAATATTGCTTAAAATCCGGACAGAAAATAGCAAAATTAGATCAATTACCCTCAATTTGAACCAAAATGAATTACCCTCAATTACCCTCAGAAGTGATAGAGGAAGGAGATGGAAAGCTTACTAGGAACTGAGAGGAGAGCGAGAGCTAAAAGAGGTCGATTTGAGCAGATTTCGGCTCAGACGCGGCTGATGCGGAGGTGCAGCGGCTGCTTCGAGGGGCGCGGCTTCGAGGGGCAGAAGAGAGGTGCGCTACTTCGAGGGGAGCGGCTGATGAGGGGTCGCGGGCCTCGCGGCTGAGAGGGGCTGATGCGGGGTCGCAGGCCTCGCGGCTGAGAAGGTTTAGCAGAGGCGGGATGGGTGAGGAGAGAGAGAGAGGGGGCGAATAAAGAAGAAAGAAATCTGGAGAGAGGGGGGCGAATTGGAAATGACACTTATTCTCTTCCTTTTCAAATTCCTACGGAACCCGTTAATATTTTCCGTTCCGAAAAGTTTTCATCTGATCAGCACAAATCTGAAAGGAAATCTAACGGTTAACAGTTTGGCAGCATATATGGAGATATGCTTATATCAGCATAGTAGCCAGCCTCTATATATATATATATATATATATATATATATATATATATAGAGGAGGGTTCCAATGCCACATGCCTTTCATACCTCATCATACCTCATATTTATATCTTCATTTTCAAACTCTAAATTATCGATCCGAACCGTTCAACATCATATCCATACTAAATATGCATGGGGATGAAATTTTATAATTTTGGAAATTTTTTACTATTTTTTAAGATGTGTAGAAAATCACTGTTTTTTTAACGGTCCAAAAACAATAATTTTGTATCTATCTTAAAAATAGTAAACAAATTCCAAAAATTATAAAATTTCATCTCCAAGCATATTTTAGTATGGATATCAAGTTGAACGGTTCGGATCGATAATTTAGAGTTTGAAAATGAAGATATAAAGCATGAGGTATGATGAGGTATAAAATGCATGAGGCATTGGAACCCTCCTCAATATATATATATATATATATATATATATATATAGAGAGAGAGAGAGAGAGAGAGAATGGCTATTATCAAAACGTTTGTTCCTGGACTCAGGAACAAACGTTTCCGCTCTCTAATTTCCAAAGTTCAAACAACAAATCCAAACCGTTAGATGTTCAATCTATATTAAAATGTGCTTCAAGACCAAATTTTACATTTTTTTGAATTTTTTTACTATTATTAAGCTGGTTTGAAAACCGCTGTTTTTATGAAATTTCTGCAGTGAAAAACAGCGGTTTTCAAACCAGCTTAATAAATAGTAAAAAAAATCCAAAAAATGCAAAATTTGGTCTCCAAGCACATTTTAATATAGATTGAACATTTAACGGTTTGGAGTTGTTGTTTGAACTTTGGAAATTAGAGAACGAAATCGTTTGTTCCTGAGTCCAGGAACAAACGTTTTGATATTAGCCATTCTCTCTCTCTCTCTCTATATATATATATATATATATGAGGAGGATCCAATTACCACCTTTTTTGGTGACACATCATGACACCGTTTTTTATATAGGTCAATTTTGCGATTTCAAAATCCAAACAGCCGATCTGAACCGTTCAACATGATCACCATATTAAAATGTGCTTGGAGATCAAATTTTACATTTTTTTTGAATTTTTTTACTATTCATTAAGATGGTTACAAAATCGCTATTTTTCAATGGTCTGAAAACAACGATTTTTGTAACCATCTTAATAAATAGCAAAAAAATTCAAAAAAATGTAAAATTTGATCTCCAAGCACATTTTAATATATCCATCATGTTGAACGGTTTAAATCGACTATTTGGACTTTAAAAATGGTAGGTGTCAAAGTGTGTCACCAAAAAAGGTGTAATTGGATCCCTCCTCTATATATATATATAGAGAGAGAGAGAGTAGGGCTATTGTACTTCGCAAAGTAAAACGACTTCACGCTCATATTCCCATTTTCAAAATCCAAAACGTCGATCCGAACCGTTCAAGTTGTTCTCCATATTGAAATGTGCTTGGAGACCAAATTTTACATTTTTTGGAATTTTTTTACTATTTATTAAGTCACTTTGAAAATCGCTGATCCATTGTGAACAGTAAAAAACAGTAAAAAATTATGGACCAATGGATCAGCGATTTTCAAAGTGGCTTAATAAATAGTAAAAAATTCCAAAAAATGTAAAATTTGGTCTCCAAGCATATTTCAATATGGAGAACAACTTGAACGGTCGGATCGACGTTTTTGGATTTGAAAATGAAATATAAGCGTGAAGTAAAATATTGGTTTTACTTCATGAAGTACAATAGCAAAATTCTATATATATGTATATATATATACACACACATTTCTTTTTCCAAAGGAAACAGTGATGTGCTTAACAGCTGGCCAGTAACTTTATAATGAGATGTCAAATTGTCAATAATATATATGGTTTTAAATTTGTTTTAGGTGGTGAGCAATTTAGTTCATATATACTTGCGCTTGTATTTAAAAGAAAAGAAAACGTTGAGCAATAAACATTTGCTATTCGTTAAATCTGATGTTATTGATCTGATACTGACAATAGAATCTCTAATTTGCATGTGTTTATGAGCCATGTTTATAGAATGTGCAGCAACGTGATGAACATCTCTGTAGATAATCTGACAAATGTATATTCTCTCATCAATTTAAATTTCAGAAAGTATATCTATATAGTAAACTGTGAGTGTCTTATTTTTTTTATCAGTCGATTCAAACATATCATCATGATCTTCATATCAAAATGTGCTTGGAAATCAAATTTTATACTTTTTGAAATTTTTTTTACTATTTTTCTTAAAAACGTACAATATTATTATTTCTAGACCATTCAAAATAGTGATTTTTTTTTTTTTTTTACTATTTCTATCTCATATGTTGCGTGATCAGTATTAGTTGTGCTTTAAGATTCGTGCAGAATGAATTTGAACGGTTGAGATTTTCCGAAATGTCACGCTAGTATGAGATATCTTAAGAGGATGCGAATTTGGTGATTGGTTGGCTTTTGAGTTCAACATGAAACCACACAAAAATAATAGTCCGGTTCTCCTGTGGTTCACCTATGTGGCTATTTGCTGTCAATTGGACATCTTTTTTCTTGAAAAGTTTGATCAGAACACACAATTCAAGAAAATTTATTAGAGATGAATTCTAATCGAACGGTATCGATCTAAATTAAAATTGGAAAGAATTGAATTCTTCTCACTTTATTAAGTAACTCGATTATTCAGAACTCCTATAATAGTACGTTGAAATAAAGGGGACTGAATGGTGTATCTGTCCAGAGGAAATCTCAGCCGTCCATCCAGCAGATCCAACGATTCTAAACTATTATGTTGAATATCAGATATTATACATACATTTTATATATTCGTTCGTGTACAAGTCTGAAATTAGTTATAAATTAACATATTACACACAAGACCACACAGATTGATCTTCTCCTTTACTCGCCAGCGAATACGCAGATCTCTTCCCTCTTCCTCCGTCTTTTCTCTCTTCGCTCCCTCCCTCTTTTCTCTTTTCTGTTTTCTCTCTTTCTCCTTTATCGCCGCCAGTACGCACTTCACCCCCCCTTAATCGAACGGTATCGATCTAAATTAAAATTGGAAAGAATTGAATTCTTCTCAATTTATTAAGTAACTCGATTATTTCCTAATAATTGTTGCACCTCACAAGTAACATTAATCTGCTGACCTACCGTACGTATATGGACCGTTAACTACCAAACCAAAAAGCAATATTTGATAGCAAGCTGATCAATTAATTCAATAAAAAAATAAGAAGGAAATAACTTTTTTTATTTAGTTAACAATCTAAGTGATTGAATCTTATTCAATCCTTTATTCATTCAATTTCAATGAGTTCATTCTTAGGTTCAGTCAATGTTTTTTTTCTTTTTTCATATAGATTTCTGTTTTTAAGAAAGTACATATATAATAGGAGAGTGGCTAAGCTCAAAACATTTGCACCAAGCCCTTGGTGCAAACGATTTGGTTCTTCGACTTTTAAAGTTCAAATGGTCGATCCAAACCGTTAGATATTTAATCCATATTAAAATGTGCTTGGAGACCAAATTTTACATTTTTTGGAATTTTTTTGCTATTTATTAAGCCACTTTGAAAGTTGCTAATCCGGGTGAACAGTAAAAACAGTGCAATCAAATTCTAGACCATGTGATCAGCAATTTTCAAAGTGGCTTAATAAATAGCAAAAAAATTCTAAAAAATGTAAAATTTGGTCTCCAAGCAGATTTCAATATGGAGAACAACTTGAACGGTTGGGATCGACCGTTTGGACTTCGAAAATCCGAAAACGAATCGTTTGCACCAAGGGCTTAGTGCTAACGTTTGCGTCTTAGCCACTCTCTATATATAATAGAATAGAAATGATTTAATTTGAATAAAAATGACATTTCTGCCCTTAAGTTGATTAGATGCAGTGCTATCTTTTGAAAGTATGACATATTAACTTCAGGCGTGAATTGTCATTTAATTTTTAGAACCCAACTTTATAGATATTAATCTACTAGTATCGTGCCCGTGCGTTGCAACGGAATATATGATAAGATAATAAAAATAAATTCTCATACAAAATGACAAATTTTCATAAAAAAACAAAATTATAAATATATTCTACATTTATCACAGTAATATATATAGAAATAAGGAAGTAAACAAAAAATTGATTTGCATTATGATCCGCCGTATAGAAAATTTCAATTAGAGAGGGAGAAATAAGGAAACAAAAAAAAATAAGGAAACGGAGAATTATATTGCTAAATTTTAGAGTTTGTTTAATTTTAATTGTAACGCATCGTGTGGCGGTATGTGTGGCGAGTATGTTTGTAGCTAAATTTAAACTTCTACACATAAAACAGATACATTTAATCAAAAGAAGATAGATTATGTGATTGGAGAGCTGAGATTAAATTCAAAAATTAATCTTTCAATCGTAGCCGTTGGCGGATCGGACACCCAACGTGTTTAATAATTGAATGGAGATGCATAGAATTTCGTAGAAAGTGTAGTGCAACAAATTTTTTAAGAATATAATCTATGAATATAGATAATGGACAGCGGTGAATCTAAATCTTACAAGCCCACATTCAAACCCAAATTAAGCCCATTAATTGAAGTGATTAATTTTATCCAATTTTGGGCCCTGTTTCCAGATGAATTGGGCTATAATAAAAAAGGAAATGAAACCCAGCCAGCCTCCTTAGGTTGTTAC
Organism: Carex kokanica; assembly: GCA_025461125.1. NCBI lineage: Eukaryota > Viridiplantae > Streptophyta > Magnoliopsida > Poales > Cyperaceae > Carex > Carex kokanica. The sequence continues at coordinate 6,266 of JAJGRX010000764.1, forward strand.
TAAAGTTGTTAAGAAGCATAGTTAGAAATGTAATTTCCATTTTCACTACTTAGATTATTAACAGGACAAGTTTGACTTCATACAGCGAACATACTATAGAATCAAGATAGCATTGTATATGATGTGTGCACTGCTTGAAGTAAAACCTGATCTGTTAAATTTTTTACCCATGAGAAACAAAATAATACTTCAGGAGGCCTTACCTGTCAATGTCATTAAAGGAGGTTAAATTTAATGTAATTAAGTTCAATCGTTTAATAGCAAATATAAAAATTCAATACAGTTGCAAACATCAAAGTTTAAATTTGTTTAGACAAAATTTAGACAGAATATAAACCTTTTTGAAATCTGAATAACAATAAACAAAATCTGCATGATCAATTCATAACAAAAAAAAGAAAAAAGAAATTAGTGACTCTAAAAACATTTATCAAAAACAGAATTTTTTTTTGTTTTCCCAGAATTTTGTCCTAGCAAAATAAAAAATACAAGAAAATTCATAATTTTTTATCTTAGAAATTACATAAAGATAATATAGGTATTAAATGGATTGCATTAAAAAGTAATTTAGTTCATTCTATAAAATCAAATATTAATACAATTTGTCTAATATTTTATATTATTTTAATAAACTTCTTTAAATAAAAAGTTCTGCGAAAAAATAGCCAATGTAGCATAATATTTCTGTCTAGATAATTGACTTGAGCTGGAATATACGTGACTCCTTTAATTTTTGTGTGGATTCTGATCGGACGGTCCCGATCTAAACATAAATATTATGTTACGATATAAATTTGTTGAGAATAAAGATACAGTAGTGGGTCCACCATAGGGGTGTCAATGGGTATGATACGGGTAGGGTGGAACTAATTTCATACCCATACCCACTAAGAATTGATCAACCCATACCCGTTAAGAATTTGTCTTACCCTACCTACCCATACCCATTATGATTAACGGGTAACGAAACGGTAGTGGGCGAATAATGAAAATACTAATATAATAGTTTTACTATTTTTACAAATAAATCATCTAAATTCATCACGTCATACATACACCATCACAATTACTAATATAAAAATGAAAATACAAATATGCAATCAATTCTAACTAATAGTTTTTTATAAAGTAAAAATAAAATAAAAATCACAAATATCTCTTCTAACAAATTCAATTCGTTAACTAAATAACAAAACATTCAAATAAAAAAGTAATATGTTTAGCATAATATTCTTCTTGTAACAAAATGCATACATTTTCTCCATGATACAACAATATGGAAACAGGAAAATAAATAAATTGAATATAATATTGATATATCTATATATAATTTATTTCATATAATTACCCGTTACCCAACGGGTACGAAATAATCTTTATCCGTACCCATACCCGTTTATCTAATGAAAAAAAATCTTTACCCATACCCATACCCAATAAGCTAACGAAAAAAAAACCTTACCCATACCCGTCTTATCGAATACGATACGGGTAGGGTAAACGGGTGTCATTGACACCCCTAGTCCACCACCTGAGATATCCAATCTCCATTTTGAACTTATAATATCTAAGGTAACAGAAAGTTTGAGTTTATATTTGGACCGTCCAATCTGCTTTCGCCCGACATTAATGTGATCCCGTTCATTTCACCTCGGCTCGGATTCTGATTAGACGGTCAGGATCTAAACTCAAATATTCCGGTACCTCATAGGATCCGGATTCCTCAATTCTGTATTTTTATTTTTTTGAATAAAAAACCGTGGATTCCTCGAAGAGTAACAATTAACAATTCCCACTGGCCTTTAGTTAATACTTTTTCTGACTAACTAATCGAAGGTTGAAGCAATGAGTCACATCTCCATCCCCAATAGATCTGGAAGCAAAATCAATCGGGTATTACGATTTACAAAAAGATTGAGAAGGTTGATAGTGGAACAATGGCTAATGCCATGAAAACAGATACAGAAATGGGGGTAAAAAACAAGTACGAGAGAATGGATTCGCTAGAGGAGGAAGAACATGAAGATTTAGAGGTTAAGTGGATGCAAAGAAGGAGAGGCACTAAGAAGTACGTGTATGCTTGTGCTCTATTTGCCTCGTTAAATTCGATTCTTCTTGGATATGGTGAGCTAATTTTCATTTTTGTTGTTGTTTCAATTCTTTCCACGAGAGAAAAGAGAAGTGTTATGGCTTAAGTGGTTTGGTGAACTTAAGGTATTTTTGCTCATGTTGTACTTTGCAATGTATGGAAAGTGTTTGTAGAAATGCTTACGAGCAAAATTTTGCCTATCAGCAAAAATTCTTTTCTAAGTACTCCAGCATTCCTAGTTTTGCACATTAATCATTGACCTTACCCAATTCCACATAAATTGCATCTACAATTAGGGTCTTCTTATGGATCTATAAGTTAGTCAGATAGTGTATTGGGATGACCTATTATTATACAAGAAAAAGCAGTACAATGTTCCAATGTGGTACAAAAAAGAGAAGAAAAGGAGAAAAGATGTCAAAGGAGAGTGTAAGTACTACTCTGTGTGACCTCCTTACAAAATAAAAATAAAATAATAAATATACTCTTGTGTAACAACAGCATGTTGCCAACCCTGTCCTGTACCAGTTCTGTTCCCGTCCATCTCAATCTTCAATTCACTGAGTCCCCTAAACACAGGAGCAACTGCACCGCAATCACTAACAAAATTCTAGAGAGAACTGGGCTCCAGCTCTGGAAAAGGAACCGAAAGGAGCATTGGGCACCTGTCAGTACCATTCAGTATAAATGCTCGAGAATAGAATAAATTCAGAATCAAGTAATCAAGTGAGAAGCAATTCTCTCAGATAGCCACCACTTCATCTATACCTGCTGTATATATGAACCATTAGCGACTAACCCAGAGGTGCTTACAAGTGCCCACAAAATATTGAAAGGGTGGATTTACAATCAATTTTTGATAGTGCTAATGGATTTGAACTTTTGAAATCTCACTGGGTTCAGGGTTTGCATCCTGATTGAGTTTGGTCATAAATCTGATCTATTGACAGACCTCCATTTTTGACAGTGAATTGTTGAGGAATTGTTCTACTTTTATCATTTCTTATTTTCATTATGAATTAAAGGGATGAAAATAATGTTGGTTTGTGAATTCTCATGAAACAGCATCATTAGTGATAGTTGTTGATAGGTGTTCAATATAATTGCTTTGTTTTGGTTCTTGATAAATATTATTGAGTCAGCTCATTTTGAGGTTAGGATACCAATTTAGCACATCATCATCCTTTTTGTTTTGTTTTTCTATTTTCTTTTAATTGACAACAATAGTCTAAGATAAAAAAATATTAAATTGACAGATGCGGGTGTGATGAGTGGTGCAATCCTATACATACAAAGAGACCTCAGCATAACTGAGTTCCAAGAAGAAATCTTAGTTGGCTGTATAAGTGTCATCTCACTGATAGGCAGTTTATCTGGTGGTCACACTTCTGATGCAATGGGCCGAAAATGGACAATGGGCCTTGGCGCGATTGTTTTTCAATTTGGAGTGATCATAATGACATTTGCACCATCATTCACTTATTTAATGATCGGCCGGCTCATGGCTGGTGTAGGTATGGGGTTCTGTGGCATGATCTCGGGTGTCTATATAGCTGAGATTTCACCAGCCAGTGCTAGAGGTACTCTTACTTCATTCATTGAGATTAGCATTAATCTCGGGATTTTACTCGGATATGTTCTAATTACGCGTTTTCGGGTATATCTGAGCATATTAACTGGAGAATAATGCTTGGAGTTGGGGTTCTTCCTTCAGTTTTTATTGGTATTGCACTTTTTATTATACCAGAATCACCTAGGTGGTTAGTTATGGAAAACAGACTAGAGGAAGCACAGGCAGTGCTGGCTAAATTGAGCGAAACTGATATAGAGGTCGAACAAAGAATGGAGGAAATAAAGGAGGCAGCTGGAGTATCTAAAGGTTGTGAAGATAAGGCTGTTTGGAAAGAGCTTTTGTATCCATCTCCAGCTGTGCTCCGCATGTTGTTTGCTGGGTGTGGTATCCAGATTTTTCAGATGATTACTGGCATAGATGCGACAGTTTACTATAGTCCGACAATTTTTTAAAAATGCTGGTATCGAATCTGACAAAGAGATTCTCGCAGCCACTGTCGCGGTTGGGTCCTCCAAAACCATTTTTATTTTGATCGCTATATTTTTGGTTGATAAGGTTGGGAGAAAGCCTCTTTTATATGTCAGTACGATCGGCATGACTTGCTGTTTGTTTGTTCTTGGCATTGCTTTGACATTGCCTAATTCAGCTTTTGCCATTAATCTTGCCATCCTGGCTGTCTGTAGCAATGTAGCATTTTTCTCTGTTGGAATGGGACCCATATGTTGGGTTCTCTCATCTGAGATTTTTCCTCTGAGACTGCGGGCCCAGGCATCAGCACTCGGTCAGGTAGGAGGGAGGGTTAGTAGTGGACTGGTCTCTATGTCATTTTTGTCAGCATCTAAGGTTATATCTGTAGCCGGTGTGTTTTTTTGTTTTTGCTGCTGTTTCAGCTATATCGGTATTGTTTGTCAAGGTGTGCATTCCGGAGACGAAAGGGAAAACCCTAGAGCAAATTGAGATGATGTTTAAAGGGGACAAGAATTCAAATAGAGGCGAGGTAGAATTTGGGGATGCTGAGCGTTTAATACCTACAGAAGAGAAATAGGTAGAATCATATTGGAGATTACTTCTAAAATTTGAATCTAGGTTGTCTGCCATGATGCTTGTAAGAGGTTTATTTCTATTTTCTTTGTTCTTTTATATAGATTAGGTTGTTCTCATTGTGCTTTTAAGGGGCTTTTAGTTATACATCTGTACTTCAAAGTCGAATCATTTGAAAATAGTAAATAGAAGATAGAATTTTCTTAAAATTTACATGATTTGGCAAACATGATTAATAACACCAGTTTTCGACTAGAATTCATCGACAATGCTTCATCTTAACAATTTTGATAACACCTTTTCATATTACGTTAATTGTTTTTTTTTAAATATAGACATTTACTTCTTGTAGATTAGTTGTGTATCAAATTCCTTGCAACTCTAAAATCATTTTGATGTTTCATTAAATATCTTTACATGTTTATAAATTTATTAGTGCAAAATCAGAAAGATACATTGATAATTATGTATAAAATTCTATTGGAATGCATTTACAACGCATTTGTGCATTTTTGTTCATGTTTATATTCATTTTAGACTACACTGATTATCATAAAATCACAAAAACTAACAGATAAACTCTTATATATGTTATTTACATGTCTATGAGTTATTTCTTATTTTGTACAAAATCAAACCGATACATCAAAAATTATGCATAAAATAATGCTATAATGCATTTGCAACGTGTTTGTGTAGATTTTTTCACGCCTTTAATCAATGAGGGAATTTCAAAAATCTCGAAATTACGTATTCTCCCCTCTGAAATTCATAATATCGTATTTACGCTTCTAAATTTAATAAACTCACAAATTTACTCAATTTATTGACTTTTCTATTCAAACTAATTTTAAATTTATAAAATTCTCATTTCACCCTTTATTCAAAAATAAAAATATGTATTCTTTGTAATAAAAATCGTCTTCAAGCTGTGGTGTACGCTGTGTTAGATGGCACATGGCAGGGAGATATCTGTAATTATCATTTTTCTGTTATTTGGTTGTCTGTAATTGATAGAGTAGATGTGGTATGGATGTTTAGCTTACTGATACTGATACTGTATGTAGAACTGTTATTGTAATATTTGACAGCCACTATCAAATCTTTCAAAAAAAAAGGATTGTTGCAAAATTTTGAAAATTGCAAACTTGGAGCTGAATTGGTATCCCACAATTTTTGATACCAAAAATAGATGGTTACTATCAGTTTTGCTAACAAACTTGTTTTACTCTCTGCTACATACTAAATTTTGGGTTGGATGTTTTTTTAAGGAAATTCAAGAATCTAAGTGTATATAATATAGACAGTCCATTATGAAGAGCAGCTCAGCTAACTTAATCAATACAGAGATTACTAGCTAATTAACTCAGGGGTCTGGGAACAGAGAATTTAGAGTATAACAGTAAAACTAAAGTTGTATGGGACAATGAGACACATCCAGATCCAGTAAACTCTGCCTCTCAACTAGGAAAACAAAACTACCTTACTCAGAGTGCAGAAAAAATTGTATCTCTATACATCAAGTGTCACATTTACTGCTAAAGTTTTTATATTTTCCCCCAAAGAACAATAAAAAAAAGTAGCTATCAAAATCCTTTTCTCTTTCTAACTAATCATTAGCATAACTAAAATCAATGGAACTGAATACTCGAAGCATCTTCAAGCAACCATTATTTGAATAACCTGTATTGAATAATTCAGCAAACATGTCAAGAAAAAAGAACTAAATATAAGCAGGAAAAACAAAGTTTTTCAAACGGCATATAAACAAGCAGTGTAATAACTATGATGAAGCACTACAATAATCTCTAATTAATATAATATCAAAGTCAGGCACAGGTCAGGTATATATCTTCCGCTTTCTTCCTCTAGTAATAGTGGAACTTTAAGCAACCAAAAATCCACCAAAACCAGTAAAGTTGGAAAAAGCAATCTTAAACTGTTAAGAAGCACCATACATGTCACACATTACATTACCCGGCATCGTTGGTATACATGCAATTTAAGTTCCTATACTTTTTCTATGGGACGGCAACTTATAGATTGCCCCTAAGAAGTTTATCCCTTTTTACCTTATCCATACTGGCCATGTTTCTTAATAGATTTATCCAACAAAGCCTGGAATTCATTGTCTGACAAAATTTCTAGTCTAATCCTCCTATGGGACCTGAAGAAAGAACAAGATATGGCATCTTACTGGTAGGTGGCTATGGTGTCAGTAATCAACAGTTGTTGCTGTTCAGGAGAGAGGGTGGGGCTGTCGATGGAGAGAGTCCCTACCAGAGGCTGGTGCTGCTCTTGAGGAGAGAGGGTGGGGCTGCCGATGGGGAGATTCCCTGCCCGAGGCTGTTGAAGATGACTACCAATGGGGAGAGTTCCTGCCCGAGGCTGTTGAAGAGAGAGAGTGGGGCTGCCGAAGGAGAGAGGGTGGGGATGTTGCTGTTCTTGGCGGCTGTCCTTGAGGAGAGAGGGTCCCTGCCTGAAGCTGTTGAGGAGAGAGGGTGGGCATGCTGATGGAGGGAATCTCTGCCTGAGGCTGTTGAAGAGAGAGGTTGGGTCTGCCGATGGAGAGAGGCCCTGCCCGATGGTGTTGTTGCTCTTGAGGAGGGAGGATCTGTATCAAAGGCTGTGCCTGGTTGAGGTACTAAACAGTTAGTTTCAGGCCGAATAACATCTGAAATAATGTAAGACATGAAATATCAGGATTCAGGACTCCTACCACACTGGCCAAAAGTTTCTCCCTGATAGGAGGTTCAATCTGTGATGCAACCTCAAGGAGTTGCCAGAGATGGAGATTAAAGGCTTCCCTTAATTGTTCTTCAGAAAGATCTTTAGTGTTTACGGTCTTAGCGTCAGAAAATAGCTGAGTTCAAAAATAAGAGAAAAAAAATACAAATCTTTTCGTTACACAGGATCAAAATTGCAAAAGACAAAACATGATCTGGCATAAGCATCTTTCGAGACAATGTTTTATAACAAAATGAACCAACGATTATAACATAGAATTGATTGAATCTATAAAAAAAAATTACAACTTCAGGATAGAGACAATGTTAACATGGATGGGGGGGAGTACAAAACATAAGCACCTTCGGAGAGTACTGAACCTGAGATTTATCCAGGTAGTGCCCCATCTGAGAAGACAAATCCACTAGTGCACCTGAAAATTACAACTGGTCAACACTCATGTTCAAGAAAATATCTCAAGAACAGATTTTTGTCAGATGAAAAGCAGTCTCTAAGAGTTGAGACTCTCTTTAATTCAAGATTATTGGTCTTGGATTTTACAAGATCTTATAATTATTCATGCTGTATTGTTTTCTTTTTAGAATTATGTAGATGAACTTTAGGCTAAGAGTTGAGGCTCTCTGTATCTCACAACTTTAGGAAGCTGAAGTTCAAAATCCTAGTTTAAACACACAAAACAGACAGGCGTACATACCTTGGAAAAGATCTGGAGTACTTGGTATCCTTTGGATATAATCATTAATCCTCTTTGATAATCACGCTAAGAAGAGGAATAGAGATATTACAAAAATTTGAACAGCTTTCACTTAGCAAGAGAGAAGGTAGAAAGTGAATACTTTTTAATAGAACTATTATGGAGCATTATCGTTCCCATTTCAGAGTCTCGCTAATGTAGATGGAACATATTTAGGAGTAGGGTTTATAAAAGATAAAAGGTTGAAGTGATTTTATTAGCTTTAATTTTCTTAACAAATTAGGATAAAATCATTTTTAGGTCTAGGGTTTTTAAAGATAAAAACCAGAATTTTAAAACTTTAAACAATCAATGCCATGTGATCAGAATGAAAAAGGATAAAACAATTTCAAACAAGTGCCAGCACCAAGTATATTACAACCTAACACCAGGATACTTCTTCCTTTGTCGTAATTTCAACAATTATTGTCTGTTTTGGCATAGAATTCAAAATCAATTTCAGGTGCAATGTGGAATGGAAAAGTATTAGACTGATATCTCTCAGAAAGGGGAAAGCTAGCGATATTTATCTAGGTTTGCCACTTGAGCATAAGAAACTTCACGAGGCTTATTAATTAGACATTTCCAGAATTAGGTCAAACATGCATGAGAGGATTCAAAATTTCAAATACAAACAAGTAATAATGATGAATGTTCAATTACTAATTTTAAATAATGCCTGAAAAGCACCCAAATTGCCAACAAAAAAAAGGGAGTACTACATAACAATTAGTAAATTGATTTGGAAAAGAAACAAGAAGAAAGATACTTGATCGTTCGCCTTCTTAAGTAACCTGTCCTCAACCATTCTTGCTGTTGCGAAAGCCATTGTTTTATGAATCTCCTTTACATAAGTATTGTTGTTTATACAGCCCGCTCTACAACCACACAACAATTTGTCATCTAATTTAGCAAGTAAACAAATTGATCAAACAAACACACTTTGTTCTCTTTACTCTCCAGTCCTTCAATTTTACCAAAAAACACAACCACAAAAAAGAAATAATCCAAAATAAAGGCTCTTAATATACATCATTTTCATTACAAGGTTGGTAACTCAAGCCTCACCTCAAATGCGAAAGAAGTTTTTAAAATGTATGAATGTAGCAAAAATAGAAAGTATGTGGTATCAACCAACCAATCGGCTTTAAAACAATCACCAACCATTTAGAAAAACTAGATAAAACAGAAGAAAGAAACGATCGTTTTGGTTTTTTGCGCAGCCAAATTGTAAAATTTCTACTTTTTGTGACTGTAGTGCAGAACTTCCCGCGCATAAAATTCATCAAATATTAAGAAATTAACCGAAAATTAGGTCGGGAAAAAAAATCTCACATAAGCTTCCTATTGTTGTCGCGAACCGGTATGGACAATCCCGATGCCCAATAAGGTGGATCATCATCCGGAATCGGAGCCTTCTCATACAAAGGGCTGTCGGGGTGTTCTAAGTCCATATCCGTCAACTCTACACTGATTTATCGAGTGGAGTGAGTGATTGCGAGAAGAGTGAGAGAGAGAGAGGGTTCTTGGCTTCTTGCGAGAGGGAGAATGGGAGAAACGGAGAAGTGGCAATGGTGATGTACAAGTAAGCATTGAGCGCTGATAATGGATCTGAATCCACATTAACGGATTTGCATGTGTTGGGGACTCCACTCCGTCAACTTAGTGGATCTGAATGGAACTTCCGGAGAATAGAATTAGATTTGAAAATTTTACGAGTCAAAAATAGTAATCAAAATTATTGTGTAGTCGTGCGTGTTGCGGGTCAAATCCCAAAAGATTTTTTTTCTTTTTTTTGAGAGAAAAGTGAGAGTCAAGAGTCAAGCCCCTAAGTTTCATTAATTTTGACGCTAGAGGTGTCAGAGTTTTTCAAAGTATGTCAATTGGATTATTTCAATAACATATAATATAAAATGGCAAATTCTTCTATGGACATAAGGATCTATTTGTAAAATGAACATATTTTCATTTTCAAAGTTCAAACAGTCGATCCGACCGTTCAACATTATCTCCATATTAAAATGTACTTGGAGGTCAAATTTTACATTTGTTTGAATTTTTTTACTATTTATTAAGTATTTTACAAAATTCAATGGTCTGAATTTGACTAGTTTTGTAAAATACTTAATAAATAGTAAAAAAAATTCAAAAAAATGTAAAATTTGACCTCCAAGTACATTTTAATATGGAGATAATGTTGAACGGTTAGATCGACTCTTTGAACTTTGAAAATGAAAATATGTTCATTTTACAAATAGGTCCTTATGTCCATAGAAGCATCACTCATATAAAATTAAACATAAACTTAAATATGGAGTCTAAAGCAGTTCCTATTCCACATCTGTATGTACCAACTCTTGAATTCATTAATAACTTCTGCAATTAACAAATTGATTGGTTTCTTTTCAGCTCTGAATATCCTTCTACATCTTTCTCGCCAAATAACAAAGCAAATTGTTACCTGTAACTGTCTGATCGTTATGTACTGTGAACCGTGTATTGCTTCCACATATTTTCCATTTGGAAAAAAGGACATAATGGGAGATTTGTGAATATGGATTGTAACCATACCAGTAAGTTAACAATGTATGGGCATTGTTGGAATAAGTGGTTTACCATTTCTTCCGCTGATGTACATAAACTGCATCTGTTTGGCAGGTGCCATCCTCTTTTGACTAGGTTGTCGACCGTCAGAATTATGTTCCTAAGGACAAACCATATGCAGATCTGAACTCTGAGCGGTGCCTATATTTTCCAAGACGAAGATCTCTTACAAATGGATGATGTGTAATGATATGGTAAAAACTTTTGACAGTGAAATAACCAATTGATGTCCATTTCCAGTAGATGGTATCCTCCTGATGGTTGTTAAGTGTGAAGGTTTGTAGCATATGCATGAGCTCATCCTTTTCTTTATTTGCGATCTTCTGTGAGCTGCTGGTATAAGGGCAGTTTCCAAACTCCTTGTTGGTATACTTGTTCCAGTGTTATGTATTGTTGTGATGTTTGTTGGTAAATGTTGTTGTACATTCATCTAAGGGTGGTCCCAGTCCAATTATCCTGCCAGAAATAGATATGTCCCACTACCTGGCACATATGTGACCGAGATTTGCATGAAGTCCTTGATATCAACAATTGACATCCATAATTGTGTTGCATAAGCCATCTCCCAAGGCCTATGCTCAGTGTTCAGTATATGCAGATACTGGTACCAATCAGTGTTATTCCTAACTCTCTCAATTTCAGTGCAACTAAGGATACACTAGTTTGCTGCTAGGGGTCGAATGGCAACTACACAGCGAAGTCAACTTATGAAGCGTTAGTGGGAGGAGACATGATTCAATGTCCTTTTCAAAGGATCTGGAAGCATGCAGTGACAACTTAGAGAATATTTCAAGAGAGAAGATATTAGAATAACTTGTCTGCTCAATATGAGGTTCAGACCATTCTTTTATAGATCTCCTATTCAATCTGTACATTAAATCTCATTTATTATAATCCCTATAATCTAGCCTAAAATCCATGGTTTTGAAACTCGGAATCACAATCGGAATCAGATACTTGACCATGGAATCAGAATCAGATGAATCGGATCGAAAACTCGGATTTTTTGGTAGAAGTTTGTTTTGTAGCCAAAATATAGGAAAAAATTGGTAAAAAAAATAATTTGTAAGAAAACTATGTATAAAAAAGATTATACTCAAATAATCCACTAATTATATAATATAATATAAGCATTACAATTAGAACACATCTTTTATGCAAGCTAGCTATAATTTATGCATAGAAAAATAATATTACATTAGCAGCATAAATTTAGTGCAGGATTATCTTGACAAGGTATGTGTTAATTTTTTTTCTAGTTCAAATTTTGTTTGCATAATTTGATTTATTTTTGTGAAACTCGGACTGACTCGGGCCTGACTTGGACTGACTCAGCCTAAAAATCAGATAATTCGGTCGAGTCAAACACTATTCAACCGAGTTTTGATGAAAAAATCGTATAGGTGCGAGACTCGGGTGAAACTCGGATCGGACTCAACCGATACTGAGTTGACTCGGCCGAGTTTTCAAACCATGCTATAATCTAGGAAGTAAATCTCATTTATTCTAATCCCTATAATCTAGGAAGTAAATCATATCTCAAATTATATTATACAGCTAAAACTACTAAATATACAATATTGACATCCCCCTCAAATTGATGATGGTGAGTTGGTCAGCATCAATTTGCTGACAATAAACTCATACCGATTACTGGAAAGTGCCTTCGTGAATATATCAACAATTTGTAGAGAAGAAGGCATATGAGGAAGTGATATGATGAGTTTCTGATCTACTACATCTCTTATGTAGTGACAATCAACCTCTATGTGCTTAGTACGCTTATGAAATACCGGATTAATCGATATGTGAATAGCACTCATGTTATCTGCATACAATGATGTTGGTGACTTTTGTGCAACTCCAAGTTCAGCCAAGAGTCCTTGTAGCCAAACAACTTCAGAGCATGCTGATGACATAGCTCGATACTCTGCTTCAGTTGAAGACTTAGAGACTCGAACTTGTTTCTTGCATTTCCATGAAATGAGAGCATTCCCGAGGAAAACACACCACACAGTGGTTGACCTTCTTGTGTCTGGGCAGCCAGCCCAATCAGCATCAGTATATACTGAAAGTTGCAAGGAAGAATCGGAAAGGAAAAATAGACCTCTCTAAGGAGTACCTTTAAGGTAACGAATAATGCGGAACTGTAGCAAGATGCAATGTCGGAGATCGGTCATAAATTGGCTTACAATGTTCACTGTAAAGGAAATATCAGGACGGGTAATTGTGACGTATACCAAACTGCCAACAAGGCTTTGGTACAAAGTAGAATCAACTAGTGGTGCACCATCGTTCTTGCTAAGTTTAAGATTTATCTCCATAGATGTGGTTACTGGGTTAGACTTACTGAGATTAGCCATGTCTACCAACTCATTGAGATACTTGTGTTGGTTGACAAAAATACCCTTCTCTGTATGGTGAACTTCAAGGCCAAGAAAATACTGAACCTCCCTGAGATTTTTCATGCGAAATGTAGCTTCTAAGGCTGCTTGCAGTTTGGTTATGCTATGCACATCGTTTCCAGTTATGAGAATATCATCTACATAAACAAGAGCTAGAGCAAAACCATGAGAAGTATTAGAGAGAAACAATGACGGATCAGACTTGCTCTGACAGAAACCAGCAGAGAGAACAGTGGATTTGAAAGTAAAAAAGCATTAACGCGGTGCCTATTTCAAGCCATACAAAGACCGATTTAGCTTGCACACCTTGTTCTGTGTGTCAAGGATCAAACCTGAAAGAGGTTTCATGTAGACTATTTCTTTCAACTCACCATGAAGAAAAACGTTTTTCACATCCATTTGTACTATAGACCAGTTTTGAGCTGCAACAAGGGCTAAAGCAACCCGCATAGTGGTCATCTTTGCCACTGGTGCAAATTAAGGTTTGGAGATAATCGATACCATACTTCTCTTTGTTACCGAGAGCAACCAACCTAGCCTTATAGCCTTATAGGGTATGTTTGGTTGTAAAACAAGAATAGCTAGAATAGTCAAATTAAAAATAGCTATTGTTTGTTTTATTAGAATAGTCAAATCTCAAAACTCTTAGGAATAGCTTATTCTAATAAGACAAAAAGTTTGGATTCTCTAGCTATTCTAATCCAACCAAACACCAAATAGGCTATTCCGAATAGCCTAATTCCAAAAATAACATATTCTCAATCCAACCAAACATATCCATACCGATCTAGAGATCCATCCGATTTCAGTTTGACTGAAAAAACCCATTTACAACCAATAGATTTAACATCAACAGGACATGTAACTAACTCTCATGTATTGTTTTCGTGCAATACATCCAACTCCTCTTTCATGGCAATTTTCTAACAATCATGTTGCACAATTTGCTGATATGAACCGGAAACATCACAAGGTTGAGAACTTGCTTGAAAGCCGTACCTTGGCGGAGGTTGAGTCAGCCGTGTTGATCGACGTAGACCCATATCAGTTGAGTTTCTCACAGTTGGTGTGTCATGGTTAGGAACTAGGTCAAGAGAAGAGTCTTCAGGTTGAGGCATAAAATCAATCATCTTTTTTCGTCTTGTGTACACAAAATCAGGTTTAAATCGATTTGACAATTGAGTATCACAAGATGCATGTGGAATTTGAAGAAGAGGTGACACTGACTTAGAGACCATTGGTGATAGAATGGAGCATTACTGATAATAGAAAATGGACTCTCTAAATATAACATTTCTAGAATTCAAACTCTTCGAGCCTTGGGATCATAACAACGAAACACTTGTTGTCCTATTGCATAGCCTAAAAAGACACATTCAGTAGATTATTCAGTAAGCTTTGTACGTTCGTTTGGAGGAAGATGAACATAACAAATACAACTAAAAGTGTGCAACATATGATAACTAGGATGCCTATTATACAACAAGAAATAAGGATACTGATTTTACAAATTCTTTGAAACTTGACTATTTATTAGGACCGAGGTGCGAACAGCCTCATCCCAAAAAGTAGGTGAAACAGCCCCTTCTAACAGTGCCTAGTATGTGTCTATTTTTCCGTTCTACCACCCCATTTTGTTGTGGAGTAGCAGGATAAGATTTTTCATGGAGAATACCCTTTTCTAAATAATATTGCTGGAAATTGTTCGAAACATATTCTCCACCACTATCAAATCGCAAAGTTTTTAATGAACACTCAAATTGATTTTCAATCATATTGACAAAGTACTTGAAGAACTGAAAAACTTCTGATTTATTTCTCAAAAAGTACACCCATGTAAATCTAGTAAAATCGTTTGTAAAAGTAAACAAATTAATTAAATCCAGTACTTGAAACAACAGGCGAAGCACCCCACACATCTAAATGGACTGACACTTTTATGAGAAAATAAACCTTGCTTAAATATGAAAGACAAATTATCAGAATTCAAGAAGTTGCTTTACTCTGCTACGTACTAAATTTTGGGTTGGATGTTTTTTAAGGAAATTCAAGAATCTAAGTTAATATAATATAGGCAGAGCAGCGCAGCTCGCTTAATCAATACAGAAATTACTGGTTAACTCGGGGGTCTGGAAACAGAGAATTTGAAATATCAAATTTAACATCCTTACGTGTCATATATGCATTGAATTTAGAGTATAACAGTAAAACTAAAGTTGTATGGGACAATGAGACGCATCCAGATCCAGTAAAACAAAACTCTGCCTCTCAACTTGTAAAACAAAACTACCTTACCCAGAGTGCAGAAAAATTTGCAGCTCTATACATCAAGTGTCACATTTACGGCTAAAGTCTTTATATTTTCCCCCAAAAAACATTTTAAAAAAGTAGCTATCAAAATTCTTTTCTCTTTCTAACTAATCATTAGCATAACTTAAATCAATGGAACTGAATACTCGAAGCATCTTCAAGCAACCATTATTTGAATAACCTGCAATGAATAATTCAGCAAACATGTCAAGAAAAAAGAACTAAATATAAACAAGCAGTGTGA
>JAJGRX010000034.1:0-17554 GCA_025461125.1 Carex kokanica
AAATTCCAACAAATTTTTAACAAGATTTCAAATTTTATATTGGTTGTATTCGTATTGTTCTTTCAGTTTATTTCGGGACAATAGAAGAATTAAATGAGTATACAGGAATAGTTTATATTGATGAGTTATTTATTTGTTAGTAGAAATCAAATGATCTTTTAATTATTTGTTGTTGTTAAATTCAAATAACAAGGATTAGATAAATGGGAAAGGACAAAGGACGTTTGAATTTTCAATTGATTACCGGGCTCTGCAGGAATTTTTTTTAAAAACCATAATTAAAAAAAAAAATTAGCAAACCAACATGATTACTTTGGTTTTTACAAAAACCATAAGAATCGAGATGCTAATTCGGTCTCTATTTTTTTTTCCTGAAACCGAATTGGCATTTCGGTCCCTCCTCATTTCACAGCTTTTCTGCAGAGCCGCCACAGAAAATCTAATAAGCAGGAGACCGAATTGCCATTTCGGTCCCAATAATTTTTTTTTTTTTGAACCCGACAACCCCTTAGCCGAATTTCACTTCGTACAAATAAAATTCAAATTGGTTCTTTAAATTGGTCAACGAAGTGAACTTGGCCGAATTAATGTTGTTCATAAATGTTGTGCTAAATTTTTTTTCATGTAAATTAATGTTGGTCAACAAAATGAACTTGGCCGAATTTCAATTGGGACCCAATTGAAAGTGAACTTGGCCGGCAACAATTTAAATTGATCAACAAAGTGAACTTGGCCGAATTATAACTCCCCGAATTTCAAATTGTTGTCGGACTGAAAATATTCTAGACCGAAATGAGATTTCGGTGTCAAGGTGTTATACCAAAGTCTACACTGTTTGCTCTAAAATTGTGTGAAAACAAGGAGGATCGAATGTCAAGTCTGTTCCAGGAAAAAAAAATATGGAGACCGAATGACATATCAGATCTTATAGTTTTTATAAAAACTGAAGTAATGATGTTGGTTTGTTAATTTTTTTTTAATTATGATTTTTAAAAAGTTTCGCTCCGCAGATAAAGTTAAAAAGGTTTTATTTTTTGAAGTTATTGGATTTAATATCTATCAATATCGTCCATTGAGTTTTTTTGGGCTTGTTCAATCGAGAATCTCGATCTCTGGACTTGTTCTTTTTTAAAGTACACAAAAATGCCTCGGTGACGTGTTTGACTGGTGCATTGGGACTTTGGAGTGCGAGCAACGAGGCGCAGTCCCTCTGTCACGTGACATTTATTAATGTGGAACTATGTTGCACAGATACGGTAGAGTATCGTATAAGATACGATACGGATACGGCAATACGGTAATTTTCAAAAATTACAAATACGATACGTCTATTATATATAATATATATTTTTTATTTAATTATATTATTAATTCAACACATGTATTATGATGAATTAAATATTACAAAACAGCGACGTTTTTCTTTTTGGCTTGCCTAGGCATTTTTGTTTGGACTTAGAGAACCAGATCTTCCGTAATCTCGGACATTGATTGGGAAAGCAAAGCAGTACTATAGTAAAATATATATTAAATATAATAAGTACTCTATTGTAACAACAAAATCTGAATTTTTTTTTCTTACCACCCTCAAAAATCCGAATTAAATCAATACCACCTGTTTATTCAGAATTCAGATTCCACCACGTACGCGTACTGGATCTGCGCACGGATCCCCCACCCGTACGCGTAGTGGGTATGCGGACCGATCCGCTCGCACAGTGGATATGCGTACGGATCCGTGCGCCTGGTGGGTATGCGGACCGATCCGTGCGCATAGTGGATATGCGCACGGATCCGTGCTCATTTATTTAATATAGCAGAGAAATATAGCCTTTTTTTAATTTAGCAGAGAAATTTAGCGTAATGGGTCCCATTAATTTCTGTCTCGCTACTTTCCAAGATCTTTCCTATCTGGCGTGTAAATCAAAAAGGCTATATTTCTCTGCTATCGATGCTGCAAAGTAATCAATTCAAAACTACCATCTTGCCTGACAATTAATATTCATGTAGAAATTCTCAAAAAAATAAGCACGGATCCGTGCGCATATTCACTATGCGCACGGATCGGTCCGCATACCCACTATGCGCACGGATCCGTGCGCATATCCACTGTGCGAGCGGATCGGTCCGCATACCCACTACGCGTATGGGTTGGAGATCCGTGCGCAGATCCAGTACGCGTACGTGGTGGAATCTGAATTCTGAATAAACGGGTGGTATTGATTTAATTCGGATTTTTGAGGATGATAAGAAAAAAAATTTCGGCAACAAAATTAAAGTAGTATAGTGGTAGAAGGCTATGGTTGTTATTCCTCAGTTTCCAAGTTCGATTCACGGCAGCAGCTAAAAAAGTATTTGATGACCGTATCAGCCGAGAGTAAGGATACGTCACGTAAGCGATACGCCAACTGGCGTATCGGATACGTATTAGTGCCGTATTGGGCACGTATCGGTATTTGATATGTGTTCGATATAGGTTCGGAACTTATATTAGAGTATCCGAGTAACATAGATGTGGAATGAATACAGGTCTTCCCGCCTAACACTAACAGTTTAATTATTATATATTATATTTATTTTATTAATAATATAATATAGCTGAACATCTATAAGAACGGAGAATCCCCAATTTTATCCAATTTCATTTCTATGCCTGTTTTCCCTTTCCCTCAGAACCAAAACCCCTCTTCTTTCTTATCTGGCTGTCCAACTCAGTTGGGTTGGAGTAATTTCGTAATGAATATCTGATTTCATATTTTTCTTTTTTCATTTTCATTCTTTTCCTTTTCTTTTCTCTTTTTGAGTTTGGCAATTATTTCCATTGTTTGTTGCCGTATTGGCCCATTAGATTTAGATCAGTTATAGCCCTTCGTATCGAACCTTTCGACAATCCCAGTCACCAATTCCTACCAAGTGACCATGAGTATACTGTATACCTCTTTCTCGTGGCATCTCCTTCAGCATCTATTTGCAACACTTGTGAAAGCACTATTCTAACATCCTACATTTCATCTTTTTTTCACATTTGCCTTTTATTTTATTTTTTTATTTTTGAGATTTGAGATGATGAGATTTTATTTATCGGTGCTTCTCATTAATTGTACATAGTTGAGGATCGGTGCTTCTCATTATTTTTTATTAACTTGGCCCAAAAGGAGCCTTTTATTTCGCATGGGGTACACACTGGGCTATTCCGAATGGGGTACACATTTGGGCTTTTTCAAACCATTAAATTTTTAATTCTATCGCGCTTTAATTTTAACCCGAGTCTGCTTCTCTGCATTAACACACCGTTTTAATTTTAGCTCCCAAACCGTTCGAATCAGAATCCGGTTAATCTGGCCCACTTTACCGGCTGATCGGACGGTCCAGATCTAATATTATAATTTCTGTTAACCCATGATTGGATTTGTGGGTTTATATCGGACATTGCTCACAACTTCTCCCCGAATTCATTTCAAGAACTCCGAAGTAGCTCAAGCGATTGCCAATTTGAGTAGAAGTGAGTTATCATAAGCACTTGTGATTCATTTGTCGTGTTATTCTCTTTCTTTTTCCGCCTTTCATTCGATCTCAATACCAGATTGATTTCTCGACAAGATGGATTCGGGAAAAGTTAACCGTGTAGGCAAATCACCAAAAAAGGAATCCGGAATTTCCAGAAAGAAGTACAGCTCTCTTCTCGCGTCTCCAGCAAAGAAATCAAGCCATCAGGTTAAGATTTCTTCTTATTATTTGAATTCAATTGCTTAATATCTAGGATATTGCAAGTTCTTTGGGAAATTATCTTATATCTGAGGAGGCATAGTAGTGCGGATTGTCCATGCTATGAATTAATTTTTTTGTTTTCAAAATTCCAACAGTCGATCAGATACGATCAGCATAGCCTCCATATAAATTATTTGTACTTTGAAACTAAATTTTTATATATTTTAGCATTTTTTACAATTTTTAAGATTGGTAGCAAATCATTGTTTACTTCTCTAATTTGAATATAGTAGTTTTGTAGATAGGGTTTCAGTGATTTGCATGCTTGAATTGAATGTCTTTCTTATTTCTTACAAGTTCTTGATTTCTCTAGTCAGAATATCAAAGAATTAGGCCCAGGGGATGAGTTCAACTGTGGAACTCTGATGGTTGTTTCCAAATGCTATTTTGGAAGTTATCAGATACATCTGTTTACTTGTTGGAAGAGGTTTGGATCCATTGATGCAAAAAAGCAACACATGAAAGGGGTTCAAACCATTTGGAAGTGGTGCAAAGATATGCCGGGTCTGTTACAGTCTGGTCCAAAATTCCTATGATGCACACACATCAGGTGCTTAAAGATTTTTTATATGTATTTTGTTTGTTTTCTCTGAATATTTCTTATTTCTGATTTTTATTGTATTTTTCAGGTCCAATTTGCTTTGAAACCTTCTTTTGAATCTGTGGAACAGCATAGTGATTGTAATTCAGTTGAAATTCAGTTGGTGAGGTGGATAAAGAAGATTGTGGTAAATATACGTAAATATACGCAAATCATTCTTATTTGGATTATTTTTTTCCATTTCATTCTAAATTTGTATATTTAGTCATATTAATACTATGATTTTCTCTGATTTCTAATTGTAAAATATCAAAACATGTATCGAATTAATAATATAATAACAATACACATTTTTGTTAAATATTTTTCTAAGAAAAATCTAAAGTAGACTTATTTGATAGTTAGAATCGATTGCAGAATTCATATGATATAATATAAGAATTGAATAAAATAACAATTGTATGACAGATCATGCAAAACTCCCTCCTCCCTCTCTCCATACATGTCCTTTTCTCGCATACTAATTTCTAATGAAGAATCTTTTCATACTATTTGGTATTAAAAATTTAATTACATATTATAAATCTCATCATAAGAAAAAAAATTATATGTTTTAGACCTACAATATATATTTTTTTTTTCACACGCATATAGACACATATTGTATACACACATACAAATATGCAAATCTATGTTTTTATTCTTTTTAATCTTACTTTTTTGGTAGCATTTCTTATTTGGTTCATCGAATTCTTTGGTATCGTTTCTTTTTTAATCTTATTTTTGGTAGCTTTTGTGTTTCCTTTTATTTTAGACGAACCTCTATCTTCTTTTTGTTCTTCGGTTGTCACGAGACATGAAGTTGAAGCTATGTACGGCCAAGATCAGTATAGTTAAATTGATGATTTTGCTCTATTATTATTAATGATGATAGTAGGACAAGTACTCACTTTTTTTTTTAAAGGATTCTTAAGAATTCTCTTACACTATTTTTCAAACAATGAAAATTTACAATAAAATTATGTTGTGTGTGATGTTACAAACCAAAATATTGTTTCAAAAACATAGAAAAGCACACTTACACTTTGCTTATTTTAATTAATACATAACCAATGATAGTTGTACGCGATTTTAATTAAATCAAACACGTAGGTCTTGTCGGAAACGGGTAAACATTGATATCACTAATAAATAGATAACCTTTTGATACAAACAGTAATGACGTTAACACAGTAAACATTTTAAACTTGCTACTGAAACTAGTAAAGAATGTGTCTAGTCTGCGATTGGATTGTATATTAAATTACCAGGCAGCTACTGGGGTTTATAACTTAATTAGTCATATTAAGACTATGATTGGAAACACAAATGATAATTTAATAAAAATGTTAATTGCACAACAATATCTGCACTCCATGTTAGCACTGTGTGCCAACTTTCCTCGAGGTAAACAGTTTGCAAATAGAAATCCAGATTTATATATCTGGTTTATGCTTTAGACTATCAATCTTTATAATTACAATCTAACCAAAAACATTAAGATTATTTTAGATACATGCAATTGGTCCATTTATTTTTATAATTAACTTCTTCTTACTCACATTGAGTAATCTTTTCAATTATCTCATAATTAATTTTGTAGTATTAACAGTGCAAAAACATACTGTCCGCTCCACAGTCCTAGTTGCCCATCAGATATTTGGGCCCACCGCTCATGATCAGGAAAAGAAGATCGACTTTCCACCAATGTTAGCGGCAGTTCAGAGTCGATTAGAGGGATGGACATCCAATTTTTTATCCCTAGGCGGTACTCTCGACAATACCGCTCCATTACATGCAGGCACTAAAGATACCAAAGGGGGTGATTAAGCATGTGGAGTGAATTTTTTGTGGATTAAGGGGGTGATTAAGCATGTGAATTTTTTGTGGACAAAATTCGGAGAAATTTCTTATGAAAAGGGAATGATATATGTAAAGAGATCAACTGCTTAATTAATTAGGAATCCTTATGTGCACTAAAAAAAAATAAAGGATTGGTGGTAATAGACCTGGCATGCTAGAATGATGCTTTGTTGACAAAATGGATCTGAGAAATCAAGAGCAAACTCAATGGCCTATGGACCTCCACCTTGAGAAGGCTACATGGAGTGGTCACAACAGAACAACTGCAAACACATGCTCTCAACACAGCTTTTATTTAGGTATTGGCCAATTTAATGCCTTTTTTCTTGTGCTCAATACAATCAGATAGCGAGTTGCAATGGAGGTGGTCCACATCGGATCAATTCACATGTGCTTCCGCGTATAGAACCCTTCACCAAAAAGGGGTCATATCACCAATTCACAAGCCTTTATGGAAACTAAAAGCCCCCCCTGAAAGTGCACATTTTCATCAGGCTTATGCTAGAAAACAATATCCCCACACAAGAAGTCCTCTCCAACCATGGGTGCACGATACAACCGGGATGCCAATTATGTGGTTCATTGAATTTGGAAACAAGGAATCATATCATGTGGACATGTCCTTTCACGGTTTCATCATCTAAGAGAGTGTGGACCCTTAGGAAACAGTATGGGCCGTCAAAGCTTGGGCACGTGGCGAGAAAGGAATAGGCGAGTTTTCTCGAACAAAAGGAAGCCGGAGAATATATAAATGATACGACAACTGATATTTTCTTTTGGTCGCAATTTGAGTAGAGATAGGTCAACCATGGTGCAAGCTTTTGCGCCTTATTAGTAGCAATTTTTGCGAGTGGAAGTGTTGCCGCTTTTACTTACTTACTTTCTAGATATTATTTTCCTTTTGTTTTTTTTTTCTGTTTTTTTTCTGAGATGCTACCTTAGCATTGTACTTGTGTAAATATACTTTTTCTATCAATATATTGTTGGGTGTTACACCGCCAACTTTCAAAAAAAAAACTTGTAGCATTTTTTTTTAAGATTGGTGGGTGATTGCCCACCAATAATTTCATAAATAAAAAGAGTATTTATAAGAATTTTGTAGTATTTTCATTCGTAATTAACAAGTTGTTTGGAATTTGGTCCCAAATTAAATTAAGATAGCCTCAGGATATTGGACTATGGGTCAAAAATTTGGTTCAAATAAATATCCACACACATACTGGTAGTGTACTAATATTAGGATTAAGGTCAGCTTGCTACCAATTTCAGATTCAGACTTGGATTATTTCCTCCTGTTACGTTTTTTTTGTTTGTTTGATTTGTTCCTAACAAATGTTTAAAGCCTGACTAATCAAAATGTATTGAATGGTACCGGACGGATAATGAAGCGTTACAGTACAGAAATGATAGCAATTGTTCATAATGAAAATGTTCCGTATCATTCAGGATACTTGATCGTATAGAATACTCACAGCCAAATCAAAATTAATTTGATGTCTATTTGTAATAGAAGGATCCGTTGAGTTTCGTATCAGATTAAAACAGATGCCTCATATCTCATTTTACACAATCAAGTATTGCAGTGGACCTGAATTCCCAAAACACAAGGCCTGCATAATTCACATCCTCTGAGATATCTCATATTTTGCGCGATCATTTGGGAAATCTCAACCGTTCAAATACGTTCTGCACGAATCTTAAAGCTCAAATAATACCGGCCCCTGCGCCATCCCCGAATAGACACGTCGATTACGCAAAATATGAGATATCTCAAAGGATGCGCACCTAGGCCTGCACGGGTGTACTACTCTACTCTCTCCACTAACGTAGGATCTTCTGTGGCAAACTCATCAGCGAGAACGAAACCAATTTCTTTGCAAAAGCATCAGCCTAGAAAATACATTGGAAAATACCCCTGTAAGGAACATTTGAAGCTGGTATGCTGGATTCAAATTGGATGGGTTACAATTGCATTGCATAGTGCCCCTACGGAAAAAATGTTATCTATGCAAAACAACATTTTCAGCGCTTCAGATTTCAGCCTAACCAAATCGATTAATCTGATGAGAAACAAGTACTGCAACCCAAATTATTTTTTGGTTTTGAACTTGCAATTCAGCCTTGGTATAATCCAAATCGGTATCAATTAACTCTCAAGGGTTCAATTATGCCCCATGGAATAGTAATGCGGCTCCAATTTACACTTGTTTGGGCAATACAACAATAACAACAAAAAGAAAATCAAAGGAAACTAGCAATCAGATAGGTGCATGAGAACACTAATAACCTGTTTTAGTATGCATTACCTTCAAAATCCAAAGAACACAAAAAATGCAATCCACATTAAGAAAACTCCTATCAATAACAAAATTCAATTTTAAAAAAATTCTATCAAAAGATTCATCCACATCCACATCCTTCACTCTTCATTACCACAATCTTCTTTTCATTATCACAATCTTCTTTACCTCTTCTTCATCCCTCACCAATGAATTACCAGTTGAACAATCACCGTGTTGTTCCACAGAGTCAAATAGGGTTTCAATGCAAACTTGACCTGAAAAATACAATAAAAATCGAAATAAGATATCTTCAGAAAAAAAAATAACATATATACAAAAATCTTTAAGCACCTGATGTGTGTGCACCATAGGAGATTTGGACCGCTATAACAGACCCGACATATCTTTGTACCACTTGAAATAGGTGAACACCTTTCATGTGTTGTACTTTCGCATCAATTATCAAACCTCCCACAAGAAAAACAGATATATTTGATAACTTCGAAAACAACATTTGGAAACACCATCTGACTTCCACAATTGAACATATCCCTGGACCTAATTCTTTGATATTCTGACAATTGAACTCATCCTCCTCTTTTAGCAGGTGCATTCCAGTGCTTATTTCACAAGAGAAAAACATCTTTTATTAATTTCCTCCATTATCATATTAAGTGGTTTTATATTCTCTAATCTAATTTTCGTAAATATACACAAATCATTATTATTTGGATTAATTTTTTTTGCTTGTTTTTTTTTTTAAAGAGATGAGTATCACTAAACATACTTAATTAGATCTCAATTTATACAAACGTTAACAAGATGTTTTTTTTTATATATAAAAAAGCTAGAAGGAGATGATGGAACGGCTTTTGTTGTTATTGAATTAGATATGATGTGATAAAAGCATGTTCATGTCATTCTAAATGTGTTTATTTAGTCATATTAAAACTATGATCGGACAACACGGAGTATTTAAAAGGATTTTGTAGTATTTTCGTAATTAACAAGTTGTTTGCAATTTGGTCCCAAATTATATTAAGATAGCCTCATGATATCGGACTATGGGTCAAAAATATATATAAAGAAGGTTTTTATCATATTCGGCCCAACTTTTAGACCCAAATCAAACATGGTTCAAATAAATATACACACACATACTGGTAGTATACTAATACTAGTATTAGGATTAAAGTTAGCTTGCTACCAATTTCAGATTCCGACTTGGATTATTACCTCCTGTTATGATTTTTTTATATGCTTGATTTATCCCTAACAAATGTTTAAAGCCTGACTTTGTTGCTTATTTCTTAGATGAGAAGGGATCCACTTGCACATTTTTTTGGTGACACCATATTACACTTTACATTTTCAAATCTAAACAGTCGATTCAAACCGTTCAATATGATGGATATATTAAAATGTGCTTGCAGATCAAATTTTACATTTTTTTTTATTTTTTTTATTATTTATTAAGATGGGTACAAAAATTCAATGGTCTAAAAACAACGATTTTGTAAAATACTTAATAAATATTTAAAAAAATTCAAAAAAAATGTAAAATTTGATCTGCAAGTATATTTTAATATATCTATCATGTTGAAAGATTTGGACAACTGTTTGGACTTTGAAAACTTTGAAAATATAGAGTGTAATCCGGTGTCAAAAAAAAGAATTTAAGTGGATCCCTTCTTCTTATATATATTTTTAAAATAAATATGCACCTCTATCTTTTTTAAATTTCTAATAAATATGTACCTCACACACATCGTTATTTATTAATTATACTAGACAGAAGTTCTACTAAAATGCACAAATTTTGCAAATTAATCAGTACAGCTCCCTCTGACCCATATCATGATGTCTGTTTCAATAATTATTCTATCTGCGCGCGCGCGCGCGCGCACAAAAACACACCTCCCTGGAAAGGAATATTGGGGGCCCAAACTGCTCAAAGGTAAAAGACCAGGTATATAGCCCTCGTTATGATTTCCATTACTAAAAAAACAAGGAAAGAAATAACGAAATTTATATTTCATAAAAGGGTTATATTTAAAGCTTAATCATGTCACATGACGCCAATTGCTTGCTGATCATCTGATCTACTTCTCTTTTCTTATTTGTCTTAATCGAAAGGCTTTGTATTCTTCCTTCTTATTTTTCTCACCTAAAAATGTATCTAATGTATCTAAGGTGGTGTTAAGTACTTAAATAGTACAAAGATTTTGCATTACTCGATCTGTAAATATTCTTACACAACTAATTGTGTTGCTTTCCATTATATAAAATTTAACATTTCAAAAAAAATATTTTTTAAAATTTTCAATTTTTCTTTAGTAAATATTTATTTTGGGACGTAACTAAAAAAATAGACATAGTAGAAATATAAAGTACTACCTGTGAAGCCTCGCGTTGCTTCGGTCCATTTAATTAGTTATTTTGTGCATTTATTCTTTTAATAAATTAAGAATAAAAATGTATTATAATTATACATGAAAAGTTTTTATGCAGCAAGATTTAAAGCAATATTATTATATCATCTCCAAATTTAGAGATTTAATAATTTTTAAATATTTAAAAAGCAAAATCCTTACAAACTTTATTATTTTCAGTCAACATTTCATTTAATAAAAAAAGTATTATTTTCAGTCGACATTTCAATTAATAAAAAACAAAATGCTAACATACCATATTTACACTGAATTATCTGATCCATCTAAGACAATTCATTTACAAAATTCTAAATCAAAGCAATAAATAAACCTTAATTTTCCTACAATGTTTTCATACAAAAAAGTAATCCTTACTATGTCTGGATATAACAAATTATATAGCCTAATTTTTTTTAATTCCAGAGAATAAGATACCAAAGAAATAATTTTGGTTCCATTTCACACAAAGGTGGTTATCATTATTATCGAATCAACAACTTTTAAAGAGCTGATTAAGACCTAAATACAGCAATTTAGTTCAGATTTGTTTAGTTTAATTTTAAATTGGTATGAAGTAAAATGTATTTGTTTAGTTGATTTCAGGACCTATCTAAAATTGAGTTATTTAATATTTATACAGAAATGTATTTATCTGCCCTTGTAAAACCAAGAAGCTAAGATCTCTGTTCTCGCAGAAAACAAGGCAACATGCTTGTGTATTATATAAGAGCAACGAAATGTCATATATTCAGCAACGAATTGTTCATGACATTGATTTGAGGATGTCCCTTAATTGATACACATCTCTCTCCTTGAGTATCAAAGAGAACTAGAGATGAATGCCACTCAAACAGATCCTAGGGAAGATACATGCCCAAACAATGGAACTAGGAAGAGAAAAGTGCGACGCAGAGTCAAGCAGCTTTAGTTCGGCTGATAAAGGCGCAAGCACCACCCGAAAAAAAAAGGTGATGGTAATGATACGCAAGACCTCGAGTGCACCAGCATTGATCGATTGCTACAGGGTTTAGGTGCAAATTTTATGAAGGCATCAGTGTCAGTATGGTTGTATGTGGCTCACAAAAGGAACAGGCTGATACAAATATTTCTCAATATAAGGTTGACATTACAACTTTTTCTTCTTCTTTCTTTATCAGCCAGTGAAGTCTGCTAGTCTACTTGATTTTGAGCTCATTATTATGCTGTTAATGTAAAACACTTCTTAGTTGTGTTTTCTTTGAAGATTATAAATTGCTGATGTATGAATTGAGCGTCTTCATTTGTTGATGTATTTAATTTTCTGTCACGATTTATGTTGGATAAAATAAATTTATGTTGGAGACTATAATTGTTGATCTGAAATTGGGGGTCTTAAGTTACCTTTTCTGAATACTATTGAGAGTTGTTGGGGGCAAAATTGCCATGTATGAATCAAGTTTGTATATATAATTATGTTATGACTAAACTGCCCCTGCATAAATTGTTTAATAGAGAAATGGCGTAACAGCATACTTGCCACCCAAAGCATACATAGTATTTTCCGTATTTTCTGTTAACAGCCATAGAGAACTTGCTTAAAAGAACAACATCAAAACAGACCTAAGACGATTACCAGTTGCATGCTTAAAAACGAATAGAAAATTCTGCTCCAGTACATACATTGTTAACAAACAACACAACATAACATATATTACCCACAAGTTGCAACATCAAACAATAAGGGCCTGTTTGGCCTACAACTGGGATTGGAAACGAGCTCGGGATAGGGACCAATTTGAACTGTCTGTTACTGTGCACGTGGGAAAAAAAAATTCAATTTCCCAAACACAAGGTAACCGCGCCGAACAGGGCCTAAACAAGTTGTGTTCACAGTAATAAATGACAAGGAAAACTTCAATTCATGATTACAAGATGAGAATCATAATTGAAGAACATTTCAGTAATTATAATCTTTGGCAATGACTGTTATGAATGATATTGCAAGAGTCGAATTATGTGGAGGCATTGACTTGGTGACACCGCTGGCAGATGCTCAATTGCTCGTCCTCAGAACTTTTCTTTCCTCCTTTGCACACATTTTGATGCAATTGATTCTTGATACTTACTTGCAGGTCATCTGTCTCTTTACAGTACATCCTTCCCTTTGCGTTATCAATATCAACAATTTTGGATCTTTTCTATTTCATCTTCCTCAAAAGTTTGCATTTCCCATTTTAGCCCCTCATGAATGCTGTGTCTAGAAGAAGCTCCGTTAAATTGTATCTATTTGCATTTAAATCCTCTACAAACCACCCCTTCAATATGGTTGTATTACATCTCCTCTCCAGGGTGACAGGCCCTTTTCTTAACATTTTTTTGAAAGCTCTCTAGCATGTCTATGTCTATGGACACTTGTAGATGAACAGCAGGCACCTCTTAAAAGGGTCTCACCTCGTGAGATTTTCAGCAATCCTTATGACCTGCAGATGCTTCTGGACCTCCTTCCTTTGGTTAAGTTACCTAGATATCTAGGTCAATGCTGTCCTGAGTAGTTGAAAATATGCTCTTGCTATCCTTACTTACCAATCAGTTTCTCTTCAACAAAGTCCTCATTGATAGCTAAGCTAGCTAATCAATCAGTCTTAATCATATTGATTGAGGAAATATCTGTCTTCTAAGTTCTAAACTCATACTCATAATCATACTAATACTCAAGTCGCGTGCATGGACGAGATAGTTTCCATTTAGTAATAGAAATTGAAGCTTAAAATACTAAAAAAACATAAATAGAGACAGATTCAAACATATTTGCGCTAGTCTACCCTCCCTCCCCTCCTCCCCTCCAGCTTGTCTTAGCACTTTTTCAATAGCTTTGAGGACTGAAACATTTTTGGTCCTGGAAATACTCAATCAGCACATTTCCTCCAGATCCTGAAACAATAAAAATAGACTATTACTATTAATGATAGATGACCAATTTAATTTATGTTAGCATAGCACGCAAGAAGAACTTGGTTCAACAGATATAAATAAATAAAGACAAAAGCACTTAACTCTGAAATAATCCTTATCTTCTGCCAACAAGGCATCGGCAAACAGCTGGAGCTCCTTAATGGCACTTGAATTTGTATCCCCGCTACCGCTTCACGAATATATTTCTTTTCTTCATACCCCCACTACCGCTTCCAGGAATATCTTTTCCTTTCTTCAACTAGAGTTGAATAATTAAGGCATATCATTATCAATCAATATTAAGACTTGAGAGAAGGGAAGTGACACCAGCAATTAAACGAGTATAGAAGAATGGATGAATATTAAATTATTAATGGTAGGTAGGTATTAGGGGATCAAAATTCAGCACTAACTAACTAACTAACCGTGCGGGATATCCCATTGCCATCACTTGCTCCACCTGAAGTCTCTGTCGCTCCTTCAGGTATATTAATTGGAGAGGTTTTGCTACCATTCCTGGATCTGGATCTGGAGGTATATTTTCCTTGTCTGGAGGATTATCTACATACAAAATATAATAAAATCACCTGAAGTCGATGGTTTGACAAGGAGTTAAATTAAGAGAATGACTTCACAGTTAGTTAATATCCGTACTGGTAAAAAATTCTGAGCTAAAGCAAGCTCCTGATAGATAGATTCCTAAACTAGGTTAGCATTTTTGCCAGTCAAAAGCATCAAGCACCCCTCTCCTCCTTGGAGGCCAAGTATAGAAATAAAAAAGGAGGACAATTAAATATTACCTTGTAAAGCGGTGGGTATCAATCTCCAGCTCTGTACCCTTGGTGTGAATTTGATTTCCCCTCTTATCTTGTAAGGGTGAGGGTGAGGGTGAGGGTGAGAATAGCATCCCTCGCCTTCGCTTCGAGTTAAGCTCTTAGTCTTAGCAGCACTCTTCAACAACTCCTCAGGGCTACTCTCTTTTTCACTACTTACGCTCTGCATGCACCAGACTTGACTACTGTCAGAAGAGTACAAAACCAGATAATGCGATCCATTGCCTTATCCCAAGTGGGCTGTACTCCTCCTTTAGTAACATCTCCAGAATTGACATAATCCCAACTGACAAATGGTGGCGATGCCATTGCACATTGACGGTGAGAAGAGGGGCTGTTTGGGAGAGGGGCTGTTTGACGAGTTAAAGCTCTTGTTTAAGCAAGATGAAGAGGGGCTGTTGCTGTTTGGGATCTCCTGTACTGGTGGATGCACGTGTTTTCTTTTTCTGTGCAAGGGAGAGGGAGAGGGAGAGGGAGAGGGAGAGGGAGAGGGGGTGGATATTCAAGTAAACCCATTGCTGCGTACAATTGACTTTGTTCTTGACAGAGCAGTTCCAATGGTTCTTTATCGGTTCTCACATCTGTTAGGATTAGGGAACATATATAGAATGTATAGAAAAGAATTAGTAATTAATTGGTCAAATTGAAATCTTGCAGAACCAGAGATAAATTTCAGTTAAGGTACAGTTTTGAACTCCATTAAATGTACAACTCATGCACAATGATACTCAGAAGATACATATTAGACAAACAAAAAGACTACCGTCCCCCTCCCTCCCCTACCATGCAGTATGCACAAACACACAAAAAAGAAGAAAAGCAAATTAAGACAGACTCACCTTCCAGGTAAATACTTTGTGAGCTCGACCCATTTATTCCCAAGCATGGCATGTGCATTAATAAGCGTTATCTCCTCCTCTTGGGTCCATGCTTCCTTCTTAATACTTGGGTTCAGATGATTATACCACCTGAATATAATAAAAAGCAAACATAATTTAAATAAAATGGTTCAGATAGAGTTAAAGATAGAGACCATATATGATTGCTCCACTTGCAAAGAAGCACTACAGTAGTAAATCATACAATACAACTGCTTTGACTTTGATGGTGCATAGCATACTGGTACCGTGATGTTCTGAAATTCTGAATATGCTGGTTGGTTGCCCATTTATTCTATCCAGGGATGGATTAAAAAAATGCTCTGGTCAAGGATGTGAATGTGATAGATAGGCTGACAAGAGTCAAATGAAGCCTGAAATTAAGCTTAGTTACTACGCTGGATATGTACTGCGACTGATTTATAAAGCATTAATTAAGTAGGTCAAGAAGGGTGGGTCGGATGAGGATTTTGTATGGTTTATAAAATTATAATTGATTGGCACACTGATAATTTAAAATTGGTTTCTATATTTATATTGGGAATTAGTTGATTAAGCCACCTAATCCTAAACATAAATAAATCAAAATAAAACAAACAGATTGAGGTTGGGGAAGAAAAAGAAGCATCAAAGAAACTCTACACTAACATATAACTGTGAGAGGTTGTACCTCTCACGACATTGCTTTCCGATACGTCCCGGAAGTGCCTGTGCAATTGTCGACCAGTTCTTGACCCGTATTTGTGCACCATCTCAACAATTATCCCATCCTCCTGTAACCAACGCATGCAGCAAGATAAAAAAAAGACCATTTTATTTTACATTATTTTAATTTGTTCACATTTAACAGATAGATAGTGTCAAAAGTTTGAATCAAAAGGGAGCACAAAACAAATCCAACATGTATAAAGGAGTAACAATGCTTGTTTCTACCAATTTCTACATACCACAATGGAGTGTGCTGGACTGCTATGGCACTCAATATTGCTATCATAGATGCACAATTCTATTCCAAACAAACTGTTCCGGGCTCCACAAAAAGCCTAAATACATTGCTGGTAAAAGTGGTATACTAGCTTCTTTCTGCACTAGTTAGTGTACACTAACCTCCTTTCTCTATTTATATTTACATAATCCAGAAAAGGTTTATCATCTGAAAGCTTAATACATAATCCAGAAAATACCTCCTTTGACCAGGACCCTTGACCAATTCAGGGTTGAGAACCTTCTGCCACCTGTGCAAGCATTGAAGCTTGCTTCTGCCCGGCAAAAACTCAGCTGCAAATTCATCGAGGATATGATTTCATTTGCCAACACTCGGATACAACAATTCCATTATAGAAGGAACAAATAATAAAAAATATGTGAGGTTTTAGTTAGTATGGTAACAATAGAACTTGTGCAGTATAGACAACACAGAGGTACTGGTTGGTAAATGGAGAACTTACTATTTATTGCTCTTGGTAGAAAAAGCCATTATAGTGTTAATAGATTAATTACCACTGCGTATACATATTGAGTACAGTAAACTCTTGCTCACATACCTATTTTTTTCCAGCTTTTCCCCTGGAATTGATGGACACATCCAGAAAGAATCTCATCCTGCAAGAAAATAAAGAGATGTATTACAAAAGATGAAAAATGATATTGAACATATTAAGAAAACTTAAAATTGTTTAGGATATCAACTATTCACAATTAAGCTAAATTTGTTTTTGCATTTTAGGGTTTTAGGGGATTCTTTGGCCTGCAGAGATGAAAACAAATAGAAAAGGCATTTTTACCTCTTCTGGCGTCCAATTAGCCTTTGATGAGCGGCGTGCTGGTGGTCCTGTTGTTCCTCTAAAAAAAGAAGATAGATAGACAGAGAGCGAGAGAGAGGGGGGGGGGGGGGGGGGGGGGGGGGGGGGGGGGGGGGGGGGGGGGGGGGGGGGGGGGGGGGGGGGGGGGGGGGGGGGGGGGGGGGGGGGCTGGGAGGGGGGGGGGG
>JAJGRX010000797.1:0-17270 GCA_025461125.1 Carex kokanica
ATATTTATATCCTTTACATACATTTTTTTTTTCTTTTATGCGAATCAATCTGGGCTGACTTTCTTTTCCGCACAATTTTTTTCTATTAGACCGTGAATTAAATTGAGAGGTAAGCATGATGTACATTCAGGAGTAGACACAATTATAACATACCAGTGGCTCTAAAAAAAATTTATATTTCTGTTTATATCCATACCGTCCGATCAGAATCCGCACGTATCAAACCAGCTCCGTGCATTTCACCTCGTACCGGATGGTCCGGATCTAAACAAATATTTTGTTAGCTCAGGGATAAGGGACTCTCTCCTCACTCGTTCCATCTCCCCTTCAAGTGTCGCTCCTCTGCACCACCCTAGCTCAACGAACAGAACAGGCTCTCTCCTCTTGAAATTCTATAATCGTAATCAAAATCGGGTATCTCTTCTCTCTTTCTTTGTTGTCGTGTTTAAGATTGAGTGCTTGGTTGTTTATTGTTTTTAGATTAATCTAATTCTTAATCTCTCTGTCTAGTTCTAAATCTTGTTGTTTTCGTTGGATTAAGTATTGGTCTGATTCGATAGCACTTTACTGTGGTTCCCTTTCTTTCTTTACTTTCAATTAGCACTTAAGAAAAGGTATTATTTACATAGGCACCATTAATGTGCATCCCTTTCTCTGTGGGGTTGTACATTTTGGGAACTCTTCTTTGTGTGACTGGTACACAGTCTATCATGCCTGAAAATATTGTTCAGTAGGAAGAAATACCTCAATTTAGTTAATTTTTTTTCTTTTAAATTTTTTAAATCTGACTCAGTGTGTACTACTTGCAGGTTTTTCTATTGGGTGGTATTCTTTCGAAAACTATCCATTTTTCTGTCTTAAAAGATGATGCATGTGCCGTGTCTCGCCCCATTCCTTTCCCTTTCCCCTTCAGCTTCCCGATCCCAATTCCAATCCCAGTCTCAATCCCCATCCACAATTTCATTACCATCGGCTGCTCGTCATGGCCTCCCCTTTTTCTGCTATGCCATCAACCAATCCAAGTTTCAACCCCTCAGAATCCCCAACAGACCAAAACCACAACCATCTAAAACTACCGAGGTTGGCAACACTCTCAGCACGATTTGGAAGAGATCACAGCGGCAGCAACAACATACTGACCTCAATTATTTGCGTTCTCAGTTGGCTCTCCAGAACCCTCCAAGCTCAATCATTCCCTACAATCAGTACCTGGATGCCTTGGTTCGTAAATCTGACCCCTCAGTTTTTTCCTTCTTCAACCGTATAACCCAAACTAAAGGAATCTGTCCTGATGATTATACCTATGGAATTATGATCAAATACTGTGTCCAAATGAATCGGCTCAACCTAGCCTTTTCTTTTCTCGGACTACTTCTCAAGGAGGGTCAAAGGGCTAAGGCCGCGACAATCAATCCAATACTCAAGGCCCTTTGTTCTGAGAATAAGATCGGTGATGCTGCAGCCATTGTGATCGACAAATTGCCTAAGCTGGGATCTATACCCGATGTGATCTCGTATAACATTCTTATCAAGGGGCTTTGCTCCAAGGGCAACACTGGCTTAGTTCTTCAGTTGTTTTTTAAAATGGCTAAACATGGTGGTGAGTATGAATCTTGTGTGTTCACATACAGCACAGTTATAGACGAGCTCTGTAAGGTGGGTGAACTTGCTAAGGCATTTGGTTTGTACAAACAGATGAACCTTGCTGGAGTTATACCTGATATTGTGACTTACACCACATTGATTGACGGGCTGTGCAAGAAAGGTGAAATTGAGAAGGCAAACAAGGTGTTGTGTAGCATGATTTCAATAGGTAAGGAGCCCAATGTTGTGACTTATTCCACTCTTATAGATGGCTGTGCAAGAAAGGTGAAATTGAGAAGGCAAATGAGGTGTGTGCATGACATGATTTCCAAAGGTCTCGAGCCTGATGTTGTGACTTATTCCACTCTTATAGATGGACTGTGCAAGAAAGGTGAAATTGAGAATGCAATGGAGGTATTGCATATCATGATATCCGAAGGTAAGGAGCCTAATGTCGTGACTTATTCCATTCTTATAGACGGGCTGTGCAAAAAAGGTGAAATTGTGAAGGCAAACGAGTTGCTGCATAACATGATTTTCAAAGGGCTTGAGCCTAATGTCGTGATTTACAACACTCTTATAGATGGCTTGTGCAAGAAAGGTGAAATTGAGAAGGCAAATGAGGTGTTGCATGACATGATTTCCAAAGGTCTCGAGCCTGATGTTGTGACTTATTCCACTCTTATAGATGGGCTGTGCAAGAAAGGTGAAATTGAGAATGCAACAGAGGTGTTGCATATCATGATTTCCAAAGGGCTTGAGCCTGATGTCGTGACTTATTCCACTTTTATAGATGGGCTGTGCAAGAAAGGTGAAATTGAGAAGGCAAAGGAGTTGCTGCATAGCATGATTTCCAAAGGGCTCGAGCCTAATATCGTAACTTACAATACTCTTATGGATGGCTTGTGCAAGAAAGGTGAAATTGAGAAGGCAAATGAGGTGTTGCATGACATGATTTCCAAAGGTCTCGAGCCTGATGTTGTGGACTTACAACACTCTTATAGATGGGCTGTGCAAGATAAGGTGAAATTGAGAATGCAACAGAGGTGTTGCATATCATGATTTCCAAAGGGCTTGAGCCTGATGTCGTGACTTATTCCACTTTTATAGATGGGCTGTGCAAGAAAGGTGAAATTGAGAAGGCAAAGGAGTTGCTGCATAGCATGATTTCCAAAGGGCTCGAGCCTAATATCGTAACTTACAATACTCTTATGGATGGGATGTGCAAGAAAGGTGAAGTGAGGAAAGCAAAGGAGATGCTGCATGACTTGATTTCCAAAGGACCCGAGCCCGATGTCGTGACTTATTCCACTCTTATAGATGGGCTGTGCAAGAATGGTGAAATTGACGAGGCAAAGGAGTTGTTGCATGGCATGATTTCCAAAGGGCACGAACCTGACGGCATGACATATGACACTCTTTATAGATATGGCTTGTGCAAGAAAGGGGAAAAATGACAAGGCAAAGGAGGTGCTGCATATCATGATTCGAAAAGGGCTCAACCCTAATGTCATGGCTAACAACAGTCTTATAGTTGGGTTGTGAATATCTGTGTGCTAAAGTTCTTGCCAGATCATTATTGTGTTTACTGAGATATCTCTTATTAATAGTAGCACCTAAGGCATTTACTACGTGGTCTTTTTTAATTTGTCGAAATATTTTATTTTTAGGCAGCTTTATCTCTCTCTCAGTAAGTTTTTTCTTAATTTCTTGTATATGAGATATTAATATTATTATGATATCATTTTATTTAGGGGCAATTTCATGTATCCCCTCAAAAACTTCAATATTACGTATTACCCCCTCAAAAGTTTATTATATCATATTTACCCCTCAAAATTGCAAAAACTCGTATATCTACCCAAATCATCAATTTTTTCATTAATTTTAAACCCGTCATCCATCTAAATTTAGAATTCCTATTTTACCCTTATAGAATTAAAATAAACTGCTAGCTTCAGCTTCTAATGTAAACTACGATTGCAATACATTTAAAGATCCCATTTTATTTCTTCTCTAGCTAAAAGCATTCATTGTCAGACTGAATTTGTTCTAGAAGCCGACTGCTTACCTAAATAAAGTGAGTTTGACCAAATAAACAAGTTTGATGTTGATCCATGCGTATCAGTTCCTAATAGAGTACTGGTAAAACAAACAAAAATAAAATTTGGAAAAAACAAATGATTTTACTCCTGATGCCGCTGGTAAAGATTCTGATGTTGTGGCTTTGTCCTGAGCACCTTCTTCCGTGCGCATGTTTAAGCACTATCTCTCAACCAGTTGCCGTACCAGTGGTACAAGTACAGGTACCTGATCCCTCATGTGAATTGTTCATGGTATGCCACTTTCTCTTGAAGTTCACTCAATTGTTTCGTGGTATGCCACATAGTTCCTCATGTGAATTTTTCGCGGTCTTGCTGGCCTTACCCATGTCATTTGTCGACTACATAAACTATGTGTCTCGTGACTCTCATCATCATGCTAAGGTACAAATGGACTTCCAATAATTCTCAAAATAGTTCAAGCCTACAAGGACTCAATCCGAATAGAAGTTAAATTCAAAAACCGAGAAGGACGAGTGGTGCCATGGCTTATAAGAACTTGCAAGATTTCTAAATTACAGAATAAGTCTCTTGATTTAAAGTAGTGCTGATTTGATGGATGACCTTACAACATCTCACTATGGTCAAACTTAAGAGCCTTCTCGCTTGCCCGGCAACCTTAAAAAAAAAATGCCTTCTTCTCAGTTATGATTGTTCTCCTACTGGTTCCCCTCCCCAGTGAATTTAATCTCAAAGACCAGTACCCTTATTAGATCCCCTTCTCAGTAAACTTTGTAATTATTTAATCTCAAAGACCAGTACTCTTATTAGAATTAAGATGTCGTGAATTACATGTCTTGGTTGATTGGTTCTTCAATGATTTGTAGAGATGAAATTTCGGCTGGAGCATTTGATGGACAAGACGGAGAGAAATAATCAAAAGGAAAAGGAAAGAATGAGAAAGGAAGGGTATAATGGTCTAAAGTAAATTTAAAAATCTGAAATATTATTATTTAATTACTTTTAGATACATTAATATATATTATTGATGAAATGGGTAAATATGTGAGTTTTTGCAATTGAGGGGGAAATATGATATTATAAACTTTTGAGGGGGAAATATGTAATATTGAAGTTTTTGAGGGGGCTATATGAAATTCCCCCTTTTATTTATGCAGTTCACACCTCTAAGTTTTTGATACTGCTACGATTATTTTCAAATCTGACATTCATTGAACCATTTATTCATGTTGTGGTTTATTGGATAAGTTTATTTAGATTATATTAGGCCCGAAAGAAAGGATAAATGAGGTCGTTTAGATTTTAGCATGGGATACTTGAATGGTATCAGTATTACCAGTCTAAGGGATCAGTCAGAAATCACAAATTGGTATGGATTTCACATTTTGATTTAGCATCATAAGCATACATTATCAGTTTATTGTATTAAATTGGTATTTGACCCTTGGTACCGATTTCACTTTTTTTTTTTAATCTAGTAATTACATATGCAGTTCGAGACAGCATGATACCAGAGCACTGTCCTTGTGCTCTTTATTTAAAGCAAATCATTTTATTATTGTGCAACATGGTTATTTACCAGCAACTTTGCTGGTTCATGATGTTTAAACTTTGTGCTTAATCGGATTAAATTAAATGGGCAAAAGAGAACAAAAGTAGAAAAACATGAAAACAAACTCTATACGGGCGATTGATATGGGGAGCCTGCTGAACGGTTCAGATCCACTATTTGAACTTTGAAAACTAAAATATTTATTCATAGTATGGAGGTCCATCCGCGCTATGCATAGTACCATAGCCTCACTCATAAAAATATACTGTATTTTCAAAATCATTCAGTCAAAATAAAATTGTTAGAAATATATAACTTTTATATAGAAACTTTGAATTTTTTTAAAATAAAAGGCGTACATTAACTATTGAACAACTAATAAAATATTTGTTTTAAGTCAAAGAGGATAACATAAACAAGAAAAATCATTTTCTTTTCGATAAATTTTCTTATTTATTGTTTACAATGTATGGACAAGTTTGTCTCATTTTGTAAATATATCACTCTAAAATCATAAAAATAAAACTATGCCTAGAGAAAATATTTTTTATTACGCAAATAATTTTCTTTTTTTACCAATTTATAATCTTTAAAAAAGTTTACGATATACATGTTTAGTGTTATTATCAATATGCATACATAATATTTTTCCAAAATTTATGATCAAATATTAAATTGAGCAACATATTTATATCATTTCTATAAATCTGCTATAATTGCACATATTTTGGGGTTCATTTCACAAAAAATGACTGTCAAAAGGGTGACAGAATATTATAAATGAATTCGGCTAGTATGACATTGGTGTCATATGACACAAACTATAAAACTTATTGGATAGACTTCAAACGATTAATCTAAACCGATTTACTCTATGAGTGATGCGTTTAAACACAAAAAAAAATATTTTTTTGAGTTATTTTAGTGTCAAGTCAAGTGGTAAAAAATCTTGAAAAACTAATGCATTAAAATTAACTTAAAAACTCCAAATTTGACCGCTTGACTTGATACTAAATAAATTTGAAAAAAATTATAAATTTTGTATATAAACGCACAACTAATGAAGTAGATCGGTTTGAACGGTTTGGATTCACTATTTGAAGTCTATTCGATAGATTTTGGAATTAGTGCTATATATGATGAAATAACACTGATGTTATACTCACACTCATTAAAGATTTAAATAAAAAAATGTAATATAAATTATTAATTAACAACTCAATGATCTGAAAATGTGTTGGTTATTTTAAAGAATTTGCCGATAATTTAGGATCAGAGCTTCAGAACAAGTTATTAAACCGTACCTTAACATTAATTAGCTTGCGAACTCTCCTGGATCCAACACGGGGGCCCACACGGCTAATTTATTGAGCCCGCATCTCCTGAATTAATGCTGATAGTCATTGGTTCGATTCGGTTTTGATTAAAACCGAAATAAAATAGATAAATTAAAATTTAAAACTATAACCGAATCGGTCAAAATAAACTTATCAATCAAAATTAAAACCGAGCCAAAACAAACATCGGTTGAAACGAAATAAGAAGATTAATCATAAAAACAAACATTATTTGTTATTTTTTAGAATTTTTTAATATGAATTAATTTTTTTTGTTTAGTTCAATCTAACTGGTTTAAACCGAATCAAGTAATATACATTATGTCGTAATTTATGAATTTTTTTAATATTTGGTTCGAACAGGAGATGGGTTAAATTTTTTTGATTGGTTTGGTCAACCAGTAACCAATCTTAAATTTTCAAACTGAACTGAACCGAACAATTAAACCAGTTTTAAAAATAAGCCGAATCGATTCATTTAACCGAAAAAACTAAAGCGTTTAATCCGAACTCTCCCAATTTGATTTAAAACCGATTAAACCAAATCCGATGCACAATTAAAGTTTAGTTTCGAACCGTCCAATTAGAATTCGAGTCAATATGATCTATCATGTAATGCGTATGACCGCTTTAAAATTTATACTAGTATGTAACGAACGGTTTGGATCTAAACTAAAAAAATAAATTAATGGAGAAAATATAAATTCTGAATTATTACTTTTTTATCAGCCCTCCACTCACCGGCCACAAGGCAAGTAGCAATTAATAGGCGGAAAGTTAAAAAAAAATTATGGTAATATAATAAAAAATAAAAAATATAAAGGATCAGAAACAGCCAAAAAATTAATTACCACTCTAAACTTTCAAAATTCTGAAAGTTTTTATTTTTCAATTACAAACCCTATCAACAATCGGCTTTTGGGTGGTCGTTGTCGGAGCTCTCTGATTATCTAGATGATATAAAATGTTTGTTTCATGAAATTACAGATAGTGTCGATCGGATTTATAAAATAAAAATTAGCATTTTTATTTTTTTATACTTTATAAATTTTATAAATACTTGTAAAAATAAAATTATACTATAATAACTTATTCGGTTCCTCTAATTTTAATTTTCTAATTCTGCTACTAAGTACATAAGTATATTCCTTAAACAGTGATTGATTCACTAGGTAAGTATTTCTAAGAGATAAAACCAACCAATTCCATTGATAATTATGACCCAAATTAATGACTTTGCTATTAATTTTCCATAGTACAAAATACAGAACGGATAAAATCTATTTGTTTTGGCATATGTTATGCAGTCTTCACATGCATCTTGGTATTATATGGTGGATGTGATCTGTTGAATATTGGTACTCAGATTGATTCTTCATTTGTCATTTCCAGTTGTTTATGAAGTTTTCTTCACTAATGACATTTGATGGCTAATTAATACTAAATATATTATATGAGGAAACTAATTAATGTTACAAAAGTATGAATAAGAGTGATGAAATATTGTTATTCGGAATAATCCTTAATTAGAATAGTGCTATTTTGGACTATTCCGGGTCAGTAGAAATGTTGTTTGGATTGTATATTTGGAATAACGATGGAGGGAATGAATAAAATATTGATTAAACTAATCTAATATTTTATTTAATACTAATAGAATCTATTCTAATATTATATTTATTTAATACTAATCTAACGTTTTATTTAATACTAATATAATATTTAAACCAAAATATTATATTACATTTAACATTTAAACTAATATTATATTATATTTAACTAATATTTTATTTAATACATATAATATTTAAAGTAATATTATATTACATTTAATATTTAAAGCAATATCATATTACATTTAATATTTAAATTAATATCATATTACATTTAATATTTAAATTAATATCATATTACATTTAATATTTAAATTAATATCATATTACATTTAAACTAATGTTTTTCAATACTAATCCAATATTTTATTTAATAATAATCAAATCAAATCTAATATTATATTTATTTAATACTTAAATCATATTTATTTAATACTAATATAATATTTAAACTAAAATATTATATTACATTTAACGTTTAAACTAATATATATTACATTTAATATTTAAACTAATAATTTATTTAATACATATAATATTTAAAGTAATATTATATTATATTATATATAATATTTAAACTAATATTATATTATATATAATATTTAAACTAATATTATATTAAACATAATATTTAAACTAATATTATATTATATTATATTTAATCTAATAGTTTATTTAATACTAATCTAATATTTAAAGTAATATTATATTACATTTAATATTTAAACTAATATTATATTATAGTAAATTTTAAATTAATATTTATTATTTTTAATCTAACATTATATTTAATATTAATTTAATTTGATAATATATTTATTTAATAGTAATCTAATATTTTAATTAATATTATATTAAATTTAATATTTAAACTAATATTTTATATAACACTAATCTAATCTAATATTATATTTATTTAATACTAATTTAATATTTAAACTAATTCTAATTGAGAGGAATGAAAACTATTTTTTTATTAATATCACTAATCCCACAAGCTCTATTCTTGCTAACCCACTATTTATATGGGTTAGTAGAATAGAGCTATTCTTGAGCTATTCCAAATTTCAAATAGTTGTTTGGATCACCCAATGTTAAGAATAGTGGAGCTAACCTTGAATTAGCTCTATTCTTGCCAATCCAAACACAAGTCTTAATTGCTATTGTAAAACTTTTTCAAAGAGTAAATTTATATTTTATAACAATCTTTGTGTACAATACTATCAAAATTTGTCCTGAGATTCTCAGAAGTTGTTCAATTTGGAAATTACAATATTAAATGATTTGACTGATGAAAACACGAGCAATTCAATTCGGTCTTAAAAAGTTAAAATCGTCTGCCGAACGGTAAAATATATTTTATCATTTTTATATGCATTATAATTATACAGAGAATGACATGAATATGGAACTTTTGACTTAAATTTTATTCTTAACAATTATCAAAATTACCAAAATAAATAATCATCAAATGTCAATTCAGTCATTATTCAAATCAGCAACATATCTCAACATAAATGCCAAAAGAATTAAATGAAAGTAGTAAACTTGGCAACAGACCCATCGGAAATGCTAGATGGGTTTGTTTCATTCTTAAAACCTCATTGACTTAATTTTCATCAAGATTTAGAGAGAAAATGAAAATAATAATCAAAATAACACTATATGAGTGATTTAGTAACCATGCATGATAAAAACTTACAATACTTCTAAGCATAGAAAAAAATTGGAGGCATAACTAGAAAATTTATTTAAAGGATCGAAACATAAAATGTATAATGTGTAGGTGAAATTTGAATTAAAGTTTTTACAAGTACACATTTAAAGAGATTGAACCATATTTTTTTAAAATGTTAAAATTTTAATTATATACATAATTATAATTTAAAATTTAAAATCGCAAAGGTGACTAGTAAGTACCTCTATAATTAATAACTGTTGATCCGCCCTGAAAAAAACTCATATGATACTTTATAGGGAGGGCCTAACCTTCCCCCGCCATCCATCCTCCACTTTTCTCCCAAATGAAAATAAGTAGGGGACCACAGTAAATCGTTAATAACTGTTGAAATAAGTAGGGGACCACAGTAAACCGTTAATTATTGAGAAATAGAAGGGGACCAAAAATGCCTCCACAGCATTACAGGATAGATTGCGCACAAGTATTCACCCTTGTAAACTCAAGTATTCATCCATGTAAAGAAAAATACTCATCTTTGAGAAATAACTATATAAGGAAACATTACCACCCATCTTTGACACGTTTTTAGAGGTGGTTTTTTTTTTGTACATTCACTCTAACTAATTTTTCCGACGATCTGTGAGGAATTTTTCAAATCTAAAACCACGAAAGTCTTATACACAATTTTCTCTTTCAAATGAGATCCATGATGACATACTTTCGAGGTGTCGTACGCAAGTATTCACACCTCGTACGCAAGTATTCATCTCTCATTGAACAAGTATTCATTCTCGTCGTGTAAGTGTAAAGAGTACATGAAGGTATGGTGGGACCCGCACAACCGCGACTTCAGATAAGTAGGGGACCACAGTAATATTGCGGAGATAAGTGGTGGAATTAGTAGGGGACGATTTGCGAAAAAGTATTGACACTTAACACGAGTTGTATTCATCCATATAAATAAAAGTACTCATCTTTGAGAAAGAATTATATATGGAAATATTACGACATTAAGAGCATTAATTACGCGGAGATAGTAGGGTACTACAACTGCCGTCCGCTAAAAACAAAAGAAAACGCGTAATTAAGTGGGGGGATCGCACAACCGCCATCACTAACTACCGTGGGGACCGCATAACCGTCACCGCAAGTGGAAACAACATCAAGTATTCATCTATAATACATGAAGTATTCACATGGTAATACATCAAGGTATTCACCCTGATATATCAAGTATTTTTAAAAAAAACTGGACATATCACACCCATCTTTTACACGTTTTTAGAGGTGATTTTTTTTCTCCGTTCAATCTAACTAATGTTTCTAACGATCTGTGAGATATTTTGCAAATCTAAAACCACGAACATCTTCTACATAATTTTCTCTTTAAAATGAGATCCATGATGACATACTTTCGAGTTATTCGTTGCACAGTATTCACCCTCGTCATGCAAGTATTCATCTATCATTGAACAAGTATTCACATGTAATACATCAAGTATTCACCCTGATATATCAAGTATTTTTAAAAAAAACTGGACATATCACACCCATCTTTTACACGTTTTTAGAGGTGATTTTTTTTTCTCCGTTCAATCTAACTAATATTTCTAACGACCTGTGAGGAATTTTGCAAATCTA
This sequence comes from Carex kokanica, assembly GCA_025461125.1. NCBI lineage: Eukaryota > Viridiplantae > Streptophyta > Magnoliopsida > Poales > Cyperaceae > Carex > Carex kokanica. The sequence continues at coordinate 11,472 of JAJGRX010000797.1, forward strand.
AAACCACGAACGTCTTCTACATAATTTTCTCTTTAAAATGAGATCCATTATGACATACTTTCGAGTTATTCGTTGCACAAGTATTCACCCTCGTCATGCAAGTATTCATCTATCATTGAACAAGTATTCATCCTCGTTGTGTGAGGCGGAGGCAGAGGCGGAGAAGGAGAGGCGGAGGCGGAGAGGGAGAGGCGAAGGTGGGAGAGACGGGCGGAGGCAGAGGTGGAAGGGGGAGGCGGAGGTGGAAGAGGGAGAGGGAGGGAGAGATGAAAGAAATAGAAGGAGAAAATCTACTAATTAATTTGTAGGGACCACTAGTTAGTTAAAATTGATTATTATAGTTAGAAAAGAAAGTTAGTTAGTTGGAGAAAAAATAAAGAAAAAAATAAAGGGGTAACATATAATTATCCTACATTATATTTACTCAGCAATATGCAACTGCTCTAAAACACGTGGATTGTTGAATAATTCAAAGGAGACGATGCAGTAATCAAAAGTAGCGTGATAAATGGGGCGTCTTATATGCCAACGAAACTGTGTTAATATCTTGGACCATGAAAAAGATGGATGGATTAAATAATTAGAAGGAACAGGCTGCTTTGATACTACAACTTTGATCATCCTACTCCATCACCTGTTTTATAGAAATGGTTGGTTTTTTAAAATTGAGTGAGGCTATGGTACTATGCATAGCACGGTTGGATCTGTGCTACGACTTAATATTTGAGTTTTCAAAATTCTAATGGTCGATCCGAACCGTTCAACATGATATAAATGAATATGTATTGCAAACCAAATTTTACATTTTTTCGAATTTTTTTACTATTTTTTTAGATAGGTAGAAAATCACTTGATCTGAAAATTCTGGACCATTCAAAAACAGTGATTTCTACCTATCTAAAAAAATAGTAAAAAAATTTGAAAAAATGTAAAATTTGGTTTTGCAAGTACATATTCATTTTATAATCATGTTGAACGGTTCGGATCGACCGTTAGGATTTTGAAAACTCAAATATTGAGCCGTAGCATGGGGCCAATCCGTGCTATGCATAGTACCATAGCCTCACTCTTTAAAATTTACTAGCTATATCATACCATATTACTATTGACTGTTTTCTCTATTTTACGAGATGAAGTCAGAAAAATATTCGAATTTTTATTACTTGACTTTATACTAAATGATAAATTAGGAAAATTTATAAATTTTGTATGTAAACACATCACTCACGATATAAATTGGTTTCAATAATTTTGATTCGTTGTTTGAAACTAATTGAATAGATTTTGGAATTAAGCTCTTAAGAACACCCCTAGTTCTACTCTATATGTGATAATAAGTTAGATTGTAGATTATACTGGGTACAACATGTTGGTGGAATGGATCATAACCATTTCCCCTATAAACGACTGAAGATGACAAGTCAACGAACAGTATTTAATCAACTTATTTCATTTTCTTCGTTCCAGTCTTCCAGTTCCAGACATATTTTAACATTTTTATTCTTTGACTACTTTTCTCATGCTATCTAACCGCAGCCGTTAGAATGGAATTCATATCCTCTGCATTAACTCAAAAGAGAATCTTTTGAGTTAATGAATCTCGACTGCTTAATATGTTTCAAGATTCGTGCGAACTAGATCTGCACTAATATTAAAGGACCCCTATGTTATAGACACGAGCCGGATTGGCTCCGTTTAAAATCAGACGGTTGAAATTCATTAACTCAAAAGATTCCCTTTTGAGTTAATGCAGAGGATACGGATCCGTTAGAATGCTAGATGCCTGCTCAATACCAACCTTAGCTACCATTTTTTTCTCTTTTCTCCTCTCCTCTATCTTCTCTTCTCTCTTCTATCGAGACAGGTAACTTAACCACCTGTAGAGGGTTCCCTTAAAAATCTTTCTTTTATTTTTTTTTAATAATTGGGTTGCTTGAGTCTGGTGGATAGAATCTAGTTCCAAAGAGAAAAAAGTGATAACGACGAGTGCTTTTTATTGGTGAGAGGTGCAAGTTTTGAACAGAGCTTAGAAAGCACGCGAGGTGTTCGACAATAGTCTCTTTGAGAATCAAGAGTTCCTTTCGATTTCAGTAATTGCATGATGGAGAAAAGATTGTTGGTTTTGTTTATTTTGGTTGGTAAGAAATTTGAATTTGCGCCTGAGATGAGAAGAAGATGGAAATATGGGGTTTTCTTTGTTGTGTTGATTCTCCTTTTGTTGAATTATGACTGCTCTTCTTTAGAATTTGAAGGTATTAGTTAGTTAATTTATTGTTCCATTTTTTTTTATCATAACTATGCTATATATATAGGGAAGAATAAACATAAAGGATATACTTCCAAAACTTTTAATTTTAGGTCTCAACTAATAAACTTAAAATCTTTTTTGAACCACATATTAAAACTAATCAGGTATTAGGTTGCATATTAGTGGGCATACTCAATAATTATTTGTGGACCCCAAAGAATTAGGGGCATACAACAATTACTGATAGTTCATGTATCTAATTATAAACTTTTAACCTTAGTTCTTACAGATGATAATAATCCATACGAAAGAAGGTCGGTGCAGGAAAGCAACCTGAAAGCAATTGAACCTCCCAAAGAAAACACAACTCATCCTCCTTTGCCGAAGGAAACCGGTACGTTTCCCGGAGAGTTGGCCCACCGCACATCCCAAATACTACAACCACAAATTCATCTGAGGTGATACAGACACCGGCAACACAATCAACCCGATGTTGAAACTGGATCAAGCAAGGGATCCATAAGTGGGTCTACTTTGTCAGTATTCCTATTGCGGGGTTTGTTGGTTGCAAGCTTAGTTTGTGCAGTTTTTGTTCTGGAAGAAGAAGGGGGTGGCCACAATTCGGCCATGGAGAACTGGGTTTAAGTGGCCCATTACAACAGGCCTTGATTGCAGGTAAGGTTGAAGTTTATTTACTGATATTTAATTCTGATATATTCTGGCTTTGATTGTATAGGAAATCTTTTGGCACAAAATAATAAGTTGAAGAACATATGTTGTTTCTGGGTCCAATAGATCCTTTGTTTTTTTCATTGGCCGTGGTTTGGTAATCTTATTTGAGTGAGGCTATGATACTGTGCATAGTGCACTTTGGTCCATACTATGGATGCATATCTTCATTTTTAAGTCCAAATAGTCGATCCGTACTGCCCAACATGATCTCCATACAAAATTTTGCTTGAATGCCAAATTTTAACATTTTTTAGAATTTTTTTATTATTTTTTTAGATAGGTACAAAAATCAATTGATCTAAAGATTCTGGACCATCCGAAAGTAGTGTTCTACCTATCTAAAAAAATAGTAAAAAAATTCAAAAAAATGTAAAATTTGGCCTCCAGTTACATTTTCATACAGAGATCATGATGAACGGTTTCGGATTGACTATTTAGACTTTGAAAATGAAGATATTGATCCATAGTACGGACCACAAGTGCGCTATGCATAAAACCATGGACTCACTCATCTTATTTTGTTTAGTTTGGCTTATAGTTAGGTCAATTTGGCTTTTTGATCATTCCTATATGTAAAGGTATGAAATAAATGTTTCTTGACATACTTTTTAATTTAACGCTCTGGCATTTAATAGAAGTGCAATATTTCTAACAGTGCAAATATACAGAATTAGACTTCTGCTACTATAGGTTTTTAGTGCAGAGAACTCAATTTTTGGACCTTTCCTTTTTTTTTTTTTTCTTCTTAACCTTCTTGTCCGGAACAAGTTCAAATATGCCCTAAAAAACACGAAATATCGTGCTATCCCTGCACCACAAGATGTTTTCACATACCCTAAAAATTGTGGAGAAAAATATTACATGTTTTCTTCCACTTCCACTTCATCTTCTTATTTTTTTTTCCCAAGAAGTACACTTTATCCATATATGTTCTATGCTTGCATCAAAATCAATAGATACAGAGGTATATTTTGGGCTGTTTGAAGCAAATAAGAAAATGAGGGCTGGTGGCTTAATGTGGTATCTCCTATAATATGTGGTCATGTGACCTATGATCTGTGAGGGTTGACACAATATATCTAAGTACATGAAATCTTATACTGTAGTAAAATTTTGATTGTTAACCAATCTCTTACTTCACAAGCTCAAGCTTTGAAATGGTAGTTTTAATACCTTTTTTTGTATTTTAGGTGCACCAAATTGAATAGGCTTGAATTGGAAGCCGCTTGTGAGGAATTTAGCAACATAATAGTGACTTGCCCAGAACATACTGTGTTTAAGGGGACTCTGTCAAGTGGGGTCGAGGTAGCAGTTGCATCCACAGCAGTGAATCTTCCATTGATTGGTCAAAAGTGTCTGAAATGTGCTTTAGAAAAAAGGTACATTTTTACATGCTATGTATTTGAAGTGAGAAAAGAGTTTTTTGTAATTTCGCCAAATTTTTAATGTAATTCTGAAAACCAATTTTTCTGACACATGAAGGGAATTACACTCATCACTGGGGCTTGTTATTTGCAGATAACTCCCAGTTTTGAAATCAAGGTCAATTCAAGAAAAAAGAATATACTAATTAGACCCATACTCTAGATATTACTAGTTAACATAACCCTACAAAGTTTTGCTTGATTTTAGTCCACTTGCACTCAAAGAAAGAAAAAGGACTTGGGAAAAAAATTTCACCAGTCAAAGCACTATGCGATAGTAATAACCTAACAGCTTGAAATATCTAAAAAATCGGGGGTGTTACTTCCAGATTCGAGAAATGGGTGTTGCTTGCATTTAGCTGAGTACTAAAATTGGAAATACAACTGAAAAAGAATAATAAGTTGATTAAAATATTCGCCTTAGAATTAAAGAATGGCTAGTTCTGAAAAGATCATAGAGGGTAAATGAAACGGTATACTAATGTAAGCTAATTAAGCAGTATTTCCGTGGATTTTAAGTCTTGAACAGGTGAATTTGGTACAATTAATTTTTGCATTGGTAAATTTGATATCACAAATTTTGTGTAATGCAAAGGAAAAATTCACATCTTAGGATGCCTCCATGCCTCCATGAACAATTAGTAACATGTATCATTTTGTTTTTCTTGTTTTTTTTATTACTTGTGCCACTTTGATGATACTAGATAGAGATGCTGACAAGGATAAACCATAAAAACTTTGTTAATCTTTTGGGATATTGCGAAGAGGAAGTGCCTTTTACAAGAATAATGGTTTTTGAGTACGCAACAAATGGATCTCTATTTGAGCATCTCCATGGTGAGATTTGCATTTCATTTTATTTTATTATTCTTTTGACATTTTTGGACCCATATTTAAACATGAGTATGGTTCAAATGCCTCATGTCTTTCAAAGTCCAAACAAATGATCCGAACCCTCAACATGATCTCCATATTAAAATGTGCTTGAAGACCAATATTTTATATTTTTTGGAAATTTTTCACTATATTTTTAGATAGGTACAAAAGCACTGTTTTTGGATGGTCCATAATATTCTGAAAAACAGTGATTTTGTACCCATCTAAAAAGATAGTGAAATTTTTTCAAAAATATAAAATTCGGTCTCCAAGCACATTTTAATATGGAAATCATGTTGAGCGGTTCGGATCGACTGTCTGGACTTTAAAAACGGAGATAAGGATGTGAAGCATTAGAGGGCCATGCTTTATAAAGCATATTAGCCTAATTTGATACTAGAGAATGAAGTATTTTAATATGTTGCATGGTTTTATTTCAGTGGAAGGAAATGAACCTCTTCATTGGTACGTGAGAATGAGGATTATAATGGGGATAGCATACTACCTCCAGTACATCAT
>JAJGRX010000609.1:0-19274 GCA_025461125.1 Carex kokanica
ACAGCATCTAAGTTTTACTTTTTTTTCTTAGTACTTCAAATACTCTGTTACAAGTTTCATCGAGCGCATAAATACTTCTCCTATTGGTAACTGCTCTATTTACTAAAAAAAAAAAAATGTTATATTGACGCGCGCAATTTTCTTACTTCTGTTTTCTTGGTCGAGAAGACGGGGGAATACACCTGGTCCATGAAAGATCTTTGCAAAGAAATAAAAAAAGTAGACTCTATAAACTTTATAGAGTCTATGATCAGAGATGCTCATGTGCATTTTGTCTGAGGGGTCAAACACTCGGGAATTCGCATCCTCTGAGATATCTCATATTTTGCATGACATTTTGGAATATCTCAACCGTTGAAATACGTTCTGCACGAATCTCATAGCTCAATAATTCGGCCCCCCTATGGTATCCCTGAATAGGCACCGGCCACGTCGGTCACGCAACATATGAGATATCTCAGAGGATACGCACTCAACACTCGGTTCCCTGTAAAGGTCTTAAAAAGTAAAAGCGTGTATGACTTGTTATTTCAATTGCTAAGAAAGGCAATCATTTGTTAATACTACAACTTGATTAGGGATTTAGGGTTACTGTAATTCGATGCGAATTTTTTTTAAAAACCATAATTAAAAAAAAATTAGCAAACCAATATAATTACTTTGGTTTTTAAAAAAATCATAAGAACCAAAATGCCAAAGACCCTAACTTGTAAAAATTAAAGTAATCATGTTGGTTTGCTTATTTTTTTTTAATTATGGTTTTTAAAAAAAATTCTTCGATGCGCATCGGATTCAAATTAGTTCGATATATATTTGAAACCGTTTGATTTATTTTATGATTCTTGCGTTCCGCTATAATATTCGTGGACGTCGTTTTAATATTTGTACAGATTAATATGTACGAATCATGAAGTGAATCATACAGTTTCTAGTAGACATCAGACTGATTGGGTCGGGTGCCCATCAGATGCTCTGCTTGATTGGTTCCATTTTTTTTTAATGTGTATGACACAGACAACAAATTGCATCATTGTAGTTGTTTTGGTTTATCTAATAAGTTTAATTAATTAAGCAACTCCGTGATCCTACATAGAACATCACTAAATCAACAAATTTGAGTTTTGTTCTATTATTGCTCTCATCAATTTTCTTATAAAATTCTCTACTATTACAGATGCTGTTTTTTTTACATGTCTTATCTGAACTATTATTTTATAAAAAAATGAAATAGATTAAATACAATAGCATTTAATACAAAGAATAATTTTTTTTTTACATTACTGTTATTATTGTCGAATTTATAAATTAAAAAATAACTAATTTAATCATTAATTCCACACAATACTGCATTTATTATTACTTAGTTTTTTATTTTTTTATAGTTGGCGGCGAATTACTGCCAATAGATATATTAATACTAAAAAATTTTAATTACAATCTGTAGATTCCAAAAGTACACCTTTAAGGCTAAAACCGTAATTTTTATATTTGTTATAATAAAACACTGTAGCAAAACACTTATCCTACTCTATTCGGCAAGGAGAAATTAAGTCTTAGATCTTCATAAAACTCCTTTAGCTTTCTTAGTCACTTAATTTCTTCCGAGCATCGATTTTTTAGCGAGGATTAAAATCATCTCCTTTAACCTCTTTTTATCTAAATCTTAATTTTTATTCAGATATTAAGACACCTCTATCCATAGATTAAACATCCTAATTAGTCACTACCTACGGATTTAATCTCCTTAAAACAATCGAATATTGATAGGGCCATGTATAAAGGCCTTCATAAAGCCCTTCCTAGAAGCCCGTTTAAGCAAAAGCGCAAAAAACGATACATTCAGCCTTTCTTCCAAACCCGGAACCCGGCCTACCAACTTTACTCACAAGGGGCTTAAAAACGGGAACCGACTAAGAACAAACCCGGCCTGCTAACCAAGACTTACAAATAACCCCGAACTGGGAAACCGACAGGGGACCCTATAATACCCCGAGAAGCCCTTGATATCCGGGACCGAGAAAAAAGGGAGAAAAGAGGAGAACACTTGTACGAAAAGGATAGAGTAAACGTACCCATAAAATCTAGACCCGTCCCAAGGAAGAAAGAATAATTAGCGAACTGACACGCAAGGACAAAAGTGCCTCCGCTTAGTACTCGCTAATAACCGCTACGTTCTAATTTGAGTTGGAATATGACGTATCAAATATAATCTTCTTAACGCGGATTAAAGTTTAATCCTACTGCCTTGTCTAATAGCCGCAAATGATTAATAATTCAAAGTTGCCACGTGTCACTCCAGCACGCGGAAAATCTAACCATCTAAACCACACAAAATAAAAAAAGGAGCAAATATTTATTTGGCAGGAAAAAGGAGGAAGGGGAATTTGAAATAACCTACCCGAGAGAAGGCACCCCCAGCAAGCACACCTATCACCACTCACCACAAATGCTACTCTGCTTCTTAACTCCTTCCGAAGTGGTGATTAACAAAATCAACCTACTAGATCATGGCCACGTTTGAATCCACATAGGCCCATATTTGGCAATTATTAACCGCCACGTGTCCGTCAAATTTCCTCTTGACCCACCTTCCACTAATATCTCTATGTATATATACACGAGCTACGTGCTCAAGCTCTCAAGTCTCAACTAACCAATTCCTGCCTCAAACCACAACCAAACCTCCAACCATCACTTGTAGTGCCACGATGGGAAATGCAGACCTAGCATTCACTGATATGGAGGGCCCACGCCGGGTACCTATACCTCCGGCTCGGCCATTCCTTGACACCTTCCAAGCAAACCTGAAAGAGACATTCTTTCCCGACGACCCCTTTCGTCAGTTTAAGAACGAGAGAGGGTCGAGAAGGGTTCTATCCGCCTTCCAATATTTCTTGCCTGTATTAGAATGGGCACCAAAGTATACTTTCAACTTGTTCAAGTCTGACCTGATCGCCGGTATAACCATCGCTAGTTTGGCCATACCACAAGGCATTAGCTATGCCAAGCTTGCCAACTTGCCTCCTATTCTTGGCCTCTGTGAGTCTCTCTCTCTCTCTCTCTCTCTCTCTCTCTTCCTCTTTGTTGTGATACATTCACAAACATTTTATGTATTTTACCTATGCTAGAAGATGGCGCGTCTAATGTAGTTTCTTCCATATGCATGGCTTGTAATGCGTACATACATAAAGTACCTTGATATCAGTTGTGCTGCATATATATTATATTTATATAGTAACACAAAGTTAATGTTCCCAAGTTACAGACAAAAACTTAGTTAAAAATTTATGTCTAAATATTTCTTTCAACATATATTGATTAAATGTAGATTCGAGCTTTGTACCGCCATTGGTGTACGCCATGATGGGCAGCTCAAAGGATCTTGCTGTTGGTACAGTGGCAGTGCCATCACTTTTGATTGCATCGATGCTAGGAAAAGAGGTGTCGGCAGCAGAGAATCCGGGTCTGTACCTAAAGTTGGCATTCACCGCCACGTTTTTCGCCGGAGTTTTTCAGTCTGCTCTTGGATTATTGAGGTATGAACTTACATGTTCTTTGAATTTGAGATTGGAAAAAATGAAAAAAAGAAAAAGAATCAAAAGATTCATAGAATTAGATAAGAAGTCTCCTTCTGGTAATATATGTTTTGTCATCTTTTTTCTGTTGCTTGGTCACATGCTGTTATCCAACAATTAACATGATAGCTAGTAAGTTAGTCTTTCTCATTTATTGGTAAATTGCAGCTTAAGCAAGACCTATTTTTATGTTTTCAAATTCCTCGCTGGTAAAAAATATAACATCATACATATTTTTCTGATTACAAAAAAAAAAAAAAAAAAAAACAAAGAGTAGAAACATATCTTACACGCAACATACATATTATTTTATATCATTGGATATGATTACTATAGCTAGCCTACATACACAGGACTTGATTTTCTATAGATTGAACGATGAAAGAACTGTTACTAATGAGGTGGATTAATTCTGATTTGGTGTAGGTTGGGGTTCATAGTAGATTTCTTATCACATGCAACAATAGTGGGGTTCATGGCAGGGGCAGCAACAGTTGTGTGCCTCCAGCAGCTGAAAGGGATGCTAGGTCTCCAACATTTCACCTCATCCACAGATCTTATATCTGTCATGGAATCTGTCTTCACTCAAACCCATCAGGTACATGCACTAATTAATTCTCATGTACTTGGCTAATTATTATATATTGAGTTAGCTATATAATAGCAAACCGGTACTTACGCGTAAAAAAATGATAAAATAAGGAAACAGTAAAAATATAAACTATTAGCTAGCAGTAATTGAGAAGAGATTTCATGTAAATATCCCTACCCATAACTTAAGCAAGCATGAAGGGATATTATATTTTTTTTGTACTTCAGCCTTCTAGCTAGGTTATATTATGTGGATCAAAATATTTTAACTGATGGTCACTCAAGTGGCATGACTATATGCTTAATTAAAATTGACACCAAGTTGCAACCTAATTTAATTTGTTGAAAACAGATCCACTAGTACTGGCCAAGTACTACGTCGATCGGTTTGCCCCAATTAAGTACCAAAAAATTCCATTACTGTAAGTAATTAAGGAATGGAGAGAATGGCCGGGCATATCATTTTCCCTTTAATTGAAGGCATACAACTAATTGGTAATAGATAAAAGCGACTTGCAATAAATGAAAAAAAAATGTTTAGAAGGTCAAATCAAAATATCAAAGTAAAAAAATTGATCTATCGAAAATTTGTGGGCCATCATGCCTTTGGCTTTTTCTAGTTAACAATTATAATCTATTTAAGTTTTTTTTGGATTTCATTAATTATCAGTAATAAAAGACCGGATTCTGTGGTTTCTATCACACAAGGAAACAAAAGACAGAGATGAATTTATGGCTGGTTAGTTATCGTTTGTAATTTGTGTTAATGTGGCAGTGGCGGTGGGAAAGTATGGTGCTTGGCTCTTGTTTCCTTTTCTTCCTCCTCCTAACACGCTACCTTGTAAGTTAATTGCTTCATCCTCTGCATTAATCATTTTCATTATCTTTATTTAATACTTGCATATTGTAATCTTGCATTATACACTATTATTGTTTTATAAGACATCTCTACAAAAAAAACTTTGCACCAAACACAATATAATAAAATTTTAATTTTGACCATGCTAAGACTCATACATGCACTCTCAACTTGTTAATATTTAAAGAGCTACTAGAAAAAGTATCACTATGATTGATAGTTATGTTTTGAAAATAAGTGATTAGTACGAATAATAAAATAAAGATGCCATACTGCATAACCAAATTATCTTTTTCAAAAAAAAGAAAAGAAATTAAGTTGTGGTTTTCCCGGTTACAGCGTTACTTGTACTGTTAATTTGAAGTGTCACTATAGAAGATATATAGGAGGGTCCATAACTCTTTACTGAGCACTAAGTTTTACTATGAATATTAATCATACGGTTAATGCGCGCTTTATCTTTGGGAAAACTACAGTTCATAATTATTAAGAATATATAATTTGTGACAACAAATGTTATAGGATTACAAATTTCGTCTATCTAGCTAAAGCGATCACTTCACACTAATTAAAAAGAAAAACGGGAAAAAGAAAATGTAGTACTTAAAATGGTCCCACAAACAATTACCAAAACAGCATCAAAATTACTAATATTAACCGATTTAAATGTTTAATAGATAAAGAGATTTTTTGCCTTATTAGATATGTATAAATAATATGATGCAGTATAACTAAGGTTTTTCTCTTGATTTTACATAACTGCGTCCGTACGCAAAGAAAAGGGGGAACTGTGCTAGATAGGCTGATTGTTTAGCTAGTGGCTCTAGTACAGCTAACACGGCCAACGCTAACAGTGACTAGTGACTGGTGACTGGTGAGTGACCAATGCCGTGCAATAATTTTATATATAGTACCTTTTGGAGAGACCACATTACGCAATCTTGATTTGGTTCCCCTCACAAAAAAAAAAAAAAGGGGTCCCAGTCTTACAACAAGACACCGGTCTGTGACACTGTGTCTCAGTGTCCCAGCGAAACACAGATTCCAGCTCTGCTGTTTGGAACAAAGGGGATGTATTTTGGACAGTATGTTCATATCATAGCTTAAAGTTGATGCAATAGAGTCCAGCAAATTATCCAAGGTAAAAGTTGATGCAATGAAGATATTTTTTTTAGGAATAACTACTTTAAAAAAAATCATTGCCTCTTTTAAATTCAATGGATGTTATACAAAACTTTATATACTATTGATTTTTTTTAATAAAATATACCATAGAATTTAAAAGAGGCAATAATTTAATAATGGATACCTTAAAAAATTGGTATAACGCACTATGCGCACCCTTTCACTCAATTTTTGTCCTTTTGTTATACACTTGAGTTTTTTTTTTTTCTTAAAACAAAAATATATAGCAAACATTAGTCAATAAATTTACTGGAAATGTTGATTTGGTAGCAGGATATAGATTGTGAATTCCAACATGTCAAGTTTGACTTGACAGGAATATCTTTGATGTTGACTAAAGATTGCACAGGACAAAAAACGACCTCACATAGACCAAATTACCAACAATTGGATGTTTCACCCTTTTGGCGAGTCATGGGGTGGTGTATCTTTTGTGGACCTCTTTATTGTGCCACTACTTTTTTTTAACATGGCACATGTGACAGAAAACAACCATATCTGGGTCAGCCAATAATTGAAAAGGTTTAGCCCCACAATAATCGTATAATCTTTTTGGATATCATCTACTTGTTTGGGTCCTTTTTGGAGAATCGTGCACACATATGCAATCATTATTAGGCTCTTGATCTCATCCCAACACATGCTTACTGCCTCTATTTTTTAGTCCGTATATTTTTTTAAATTTCTTGCCTTTGATAAAAATAATTATATAATTATATATTGGCAAGTTTAGACATACGACAGATGTAAATTAGATACGTACCATGTCCGTATTTAACATGCACCAAACTACACTACTACAGGTCTACAGCACTTTAAAATAGATAATGGTTAAGAAATGCCGTGTCGGTATCTCATACACGTTGTGTAGTACATCTCTGTCTGTCCATGTGCTACTTGCCAAGTGCAATATTATGTTTCTACGTCAAGATGTCTAATCTATGGCTTTTAATGCACAAACTTACTAATCATGCATCCAAGTCAGAAATCACTAAAAGTTAAAATAAATGGATATTATTGTTGTCGTTATTATCATTATGATTATTCTTGTTGTTCTTGTAATTAAAGATGCTAATATGATTAACTATTTTATGTTTTATGAATCTCAGAGCAAAAGGAACCCCAAGTTTTTCTGGGTCTCAGCAGCTGCTCCATTGACATCTGTTGTCCTTGCTAGCCTTCTTGTGTACTTCACACATGCTGAAAACCATGGTGTTCAAGTGGTATGATATTGCATAATTTCAATTCATACACTTTCTTTTTTCTTTTGTTTTCTTTCTAATGCAACCAGGCAAAAATTGTTGGCACTAATTCATGGAATGATAAGTCAGCCTCTCAGCCCATGCACAATTTAAACTTTTTGGGCCTAATAACTTGATATATATTGGGTTTTCTATTAAAGCGGGTTGGGCTGGCCCACCAATTCATCAATAGAATATCCATGAACTTGACTTTTATATTTGGAGAAGCAAATTAATTAAGCTCATAAATTTCTCACTGATGCAACTGCAGATTGGTTACCTGAAGAAGGGTATAAATCCGCCATCTGTAACAAGTCTTGATTTTTCACCACCATATATAATGGTAGCACTGAAAGCCGGCATCATAACTGGCGTCATCGCCCTTGCTGTAAGCCTTCCTCTTTTATTTTAGGACCTTAAAATATGGAAGTAATATTATATATTATGAGAAGGATATACATAAGAAAAAAACTGGATATTATCTGCATCACTGTCTCAACGAATGAATGATGTACAGGAAGGAATTGCTGTAGGGAGGAGCTTTGCAATGTTTAAGAACTACCACATTGATGGCAACAAAGAGATGATCGCATTTGGCACGATGAACATAGTTGGATCACTGACTTCTTGCTACCTGACCACTGGTATGTCTCACCATCATTTTCCTTTATTTTCACTTTAATATTCTGTTCGATTATGTACTTATGAAATGATTAACCTTAAGAACTCCAAAGTGCATACTCAAAACCACAAAAAAAAAAAATGACACATACATTTTTGTCTTGTACCAAAAGGTGCTAATTTATTTTTATTTTAGTTGTATTTTTAGAATGATGTGCAAATTGACGTAACGTAACTAAATATTTTCTCTTCAATAGGGCCTTTTTCGAGATCTGCTGTCAACTACAACGCAGGATGCAGGACAGCGATGTCAAATGTAGTGATGGCAATCGCTGTCATGATCACACTGTTGTTTCTGACACCGTTGTTTCACTACACACCTCTTGTGGTTCTCTCTGCTATTATCATGTCAGCCATGCTTGGTCTTATTGACTATGAGGTTGCCATCCATCTCTGGCATGTTGACAAGATCGACTTCTGTGTCTGCCTCGGTGCCTATCTTGGTGTTGTCTTTGGAAGTGTTGAGATTGGTTTGATCGTTGCGGTATGTACTCTCATATTTTTTTTCTGAGATAACTAATGTGGAATTCTGTCCATCTAATTTAAATTATTCAAAATATAATATGGTTACATTAGATAATGCACTGAAATATCTTAATTGTATTATGATTTCTTAGCATTGTCCCTTCTCTAAAAATTGCTTATTCAACTTATCAAGGAAATTCATGTTTTAAACAAATATAATTTACTTTGAAATATCTTTATTATAAACTGTGGTTAAAAGCTAAAGGGTAGACATACTAATTTGACAAAATATAATGACACTTTGCACTAAATATAATGCAGGTAGCAATATCTATTCTACGTGTGCTATTATTTGTAGCACGGCCAAGAACTACCGTACTTGGAAACATACCAAACTCAATGATCTACAGAAGAGTAGATCAGTACCCAATTGCACAGAGTATTCCTGGAATGCTCATTCTCCATATCGATGCACCGATATACTTTGCAAACGCAAGTTACCTACGTGAAAGGTAAATATAATAATCTATAATCAATATACTAAAATGCTTGATGTTAATTTAGTTTTAGTTTAATAATTATTCGATCTTTTTATTATTGGAATTTAGGATATCACGGTGGATTGATGATGAAGAAGAGGCGCTCAAAACCAAAGGAAGAACAAGCCTCCAATAT
Organism: Carex kokanica; assembly: GCA_025461125.1. NCBI lineage: Eukaryota > Viridiplantae > Streptophyta > Magnoliopsida > Poales > Cyperaceae > Carex > Carex kokanica. The sequence goes on from JAJGRX010000609.1 coordinate 9,273, forward strand.
GTGATCCTAGACTTGGGTGGTAAGTTTCAACAAAATAGACTTGTAAATATTAATCATATTTTTCCTATATCTTTCTTGTGTGTTTAATATGATTCAATTTCACAACTTGGTGCAGCTGTGGGGAGTATCGACACAAGCGGGATTAGCATGCTAGAGGATCTCAATAAGTCTTTAGACAGAAGGAGCCTTCAGGTTTATACCTAACCCAACATATATTATATAATACTAGTATCATACCCGTGCGTTGCAACGGGACATAATATAAGATTGAGCATTAAGATTGCAGAGAGACAGACAATAAATAACAATAAACTTTATTTTCAATTTAACAGTGTATAGGAGCCAGAATGTGTGGAGTAGTAAATTTTTTTTTTATATTTTATAATACAATTGTTTGCAAATACTAATCTTAAAAAAATAGCAGTAAAAGAAACAACAACAAATGAAAGAAAACTGATCAAATATATCAAGTAAATGTGAACTCCAATCAACAATTTTATATCTCTGAACAACTCTGAAAAAGAAATAATCAAGCAAACCAACAACCCACCCCTGCACCCTTGCCTCCTTCCAACAAGCACATTTCTTTTCTATGGAACCTCAAATAATTATCCAGATTCAAATGACTCATGCCAAGAGATTAACTCAGAGTCGCAAACCCTCCTAAATTAATTCCCAAGCCATTATATGTAAATGAAAAAAAAAGGAGATTACAATTTGAACATATTCGAAAGTCTAATCCGCAAGATAATTCGCAAGTTAATTTGAAAAACAATTTTTTATTCTTGATCCATTCTGCCATGAGAAGATGTATAAAAACAACAAATAGAATTAAGGAAACAAAGAAAATATTGCTAAAAGGAGAAATAAGGAAACATATTTCATGGAGAAATAAAATGCTGCTGTGTAGGATAATAAGGAAACATATTTTACGGATGAAGAAATATATCGTTGTCGAGTCTGCTCAAATTTAATTGTAAAATTGTAATGTATGGTGTGGCAATACGTGTGGCAAGTAGTTTTTAATTAAATTTAGACTTCTACACGTAAAAGAGACACATTTATCAAAAGAAGACAGATTATGTGATTGGAGGGCTGAGATTAAATCCGAAATTTTATCTTTCAATCATAGCCGTTGACGGATCGGACACCCAACGTGCTTAATAATGGAATGGAGATTTTTTACTCGTCAGACAATGTCACAAATTATATCTTTTTTTTCCTTGTTCCTCAATGCACAGCTTGTTTTAGCGAACCCCGGAAGTGAAATCATGAAGAAATTGGATAATTCAAAGGTGCTTGAAGGAATTGGCCATGAATGGATTTTTCTGACAGTTGCTGAGGCAGTGTCTGCATGTAACTTCATGCTACACACACAGAAGCAGGCAGACAGTACTGGCACTCGCGATGACCTGGTATGAAGGAAATTAGTTCGAGATATAGTGTAATCAAGGCATGCGGATCGAGACCTCTGCGCACATTTCTTTTCCTTTTTTGTATTGAGTTTCCAACAAATATTTCGAAGATGAGCTAGATCAAGAATGGATTTAGTTGTCTGCTTGGAAAGTTCTATGTAATATAGTTAATTAAGTTAAAGAAAATCACCACCCTTTTTTGTGGCGATAAAAATTCTATCTAATGGATTTAGTGTTCTTAAACTCAACCTCATAAAAAATAAATCATAATGGAACATGGATGTTTTTTTTTTTAGTAAAGTTGGAGGTCAAGCCACTCAACTATTTAATACCATTGTTATTACAACAAAGAATTTTCCCCATCTGAATTTTGAACTCATGACCTCTCACATAGAGATCATGTGCCTTTGCCAGAGAACATGGATGTTTTACTGTCATGTGTTCCATTACTTCACACTGACAAACAACTATCAGAATTTTGGTACCTCACCAAAAATAAAGCACAAGATTACATAGATGTTGTAGTGTCGTAGGGGTCCATTATTTCAAACTGCCAAATCAGTATCAGAACTTTGGTATCATGCTCCTAATTCATGAAAATCTGTTTGAACACATGATTGTGACCTAGATCTAACGGCTTCTGATTGAATATTTACATTCACCACCAAACCAGTAAAGCTTCTTTTAAAGTACATAAACCATCTTATCAATAGGCAGTTCAAGTTTCAGAGAATTCCGATATGTAGCAACTTATAGGCCTTTAAAGCATTACCTTTGCAATGCCTATATTATCTTGCAATGAGGGCTGAGGCTCAATCCACGCAGGAAATCATCCTCCAAATCAAGATCAGATGAAACTAAAGACCAAAAATGGCCAAAATTTATGCTCGTTAAAAAATTAAAATGCCTTATTCTAGCATACAGATTAACATGACTAAACAAGTTAATTACTGATACCCTAATCCCTCTCCCCTCATGCATTCTTAGCTCTAATACACCCACAGAGGGGCAGCCTCTTCCTCCTACCATATATATAATCCCTCAAGAGAACCCGGGCACGCTTCTCAGCTGTTTTTCCCCTCCTCTCATGTGCCTCCTCTACCTTAAGCAACACATACTGTATCTTTTGGAGCTCCAGCTCTAACCTCCCGATCTTCTCTGATGCCTTATGAGTCACCTCGGCTATCTTCCTCCTGCCGACATGCCTTTGCTCTGATTGCTCCTCAGCCACGCCATCTAGTGCTTCAGAATAGTATTCAGCATTCTTGGTTGCCTTTTTGTTAATCTCTATTTGTTTTGTCAATGCCTCCTCTGCATCAGACAATTGAACCTTAAGCGCATCATATTCCACGCTGCTTGGGAATTTGCCCTTTGGAGACCCCTCCAGCTTTTGTTTTAGCTCTTTGATGCCGGTTTTAAGGGCCGAGAGCCTTTGCTCATCGGCAGAAAGTTTTTCAAGAACTTTCTGCATGTCACCTAGGATTTGTCTGTCTACGCCAAGTTCTTTCTCAGACGTCAGCTCTGACGAGTAGGGCCCACTCCTTATCTCTTCAACCCTTGGATATCATGCTCATTTACAGAGCTCGACTTGCGGGGTTTCCCGTCATCAGTTGCCCAAAGTTTGAGCATGTGATCATCCACTTCTGTAATTTCACCTCGACTTGTACCATATAGGGAAGAACTTGAGACCTGGTCAAGCTCGATGTCTTTCATGCCTACCTCCCTGTTCTTAGATTTGAGCTCTCAGGTTGGTTCATTTGCATACGATCGTATTCAGTTGCATGTGTAGATCCGTTGGACTCTTTGATTGAGGTCTCTGGTTTGGGTTTCATTTGGTTTGTTGTGTTTATTAAAGATTCTCTAGGGATTCAATTTTGGATATAAGGTTTTGCAATTCACAGACACCTGAAGGAAGCTCGGTTGAGGTACTATCCAAGAGCAATGCTTTATCCTGTTGAGAGAGACAGATAATTAAGAATCACAGAATTAAGTATCACTCAATAATAAAATCTACATGGCAAACAAAAGTAAGTCAAGTGAATATAGTCTATCAGTATTCACGTATATTAGATAGGAATTCGCTTTTTACCAATAAAACCAATACTTGAACATCTCTCCAACTAAAACCCATATTATATCGTTTGATGGTATAGATTTTTCCACTATGGAACCCATTCTGCTTATCTTTTCAATCACTAAGCACATACAACTAAGATGATGCACAGCTAATATAAATGCACGAGTTTTAGATGAAATATTTATTACTACATTTGGTTCTGTGGCATCCAAAATGGTGGGGATAGTTCTGGATTTTGCTGACATGACTGTGCTTTTACTACTTAGGTCTCATTTACCCATAAAAGGTGGGTCAGTTGCAAAAACAAGTAATATTGGGTACTTTTGCAGATACTGTAAATTGTCTGATTAGCAAAGAAATATACCTCTTTCAATTGTGAAGCTTGAAGCCTCCTAGAAAGAGAAAGAGTGTGTAGCTCTAGAGAAGACACACAATCTCTCAGTGACTCCACAAGCGGTAGATACGCATCGAGCCCAGCCTTCATTTTTTTGTTTTCACCCTCCATTCTGACCAGCTTTGTATTTAACCCCAATAAATGTATCCCGCTGGTAAATACCATCAATTAGAGCCTCTCTTTGAGCCAAAGCCCTAATCTCAGCCCCTCGTTTTCCATCATGAGCTCGCCCACTTCCTCCTTGTAAACTGCATCACCTACAGCAAGTGAAATTACCTCACTTATCAGTGAAGCAATGTACCTTTGGCACTTCTCAAGCTCGGATAGTAATCCACCGACTTCATTCTGCATTTTCTTCTTTTCTTTGGTTAAAAATGAAATATCATTTTCGAAACCACTTTTCTCAAGGCTCATCTCTTCACAAATTTTCTTGGTATGGTTTATATCGAACTCTGAAATGATCAAATTAGCCCTGAACTCATCTTCCAGGCAGGAGAGGGACCCCTTTAGGCTCTTATTTTCTCCTTCAAGTACACCCAACTTCTTATTCAGGTTGATAATATCTAAATTGAGAGACATGATTTCTTCACTGAAAGATTTCAAAAGGGAACCTCTTTCAGTGCTAAGGCTATCAAAAAACGAATACAAATGCTGGAGCATCAAACACTCTGAACTGACAGCTGTAATTCCCTGCAATTGCTCATTCTTTTCCCTTAAAGTAGAGATTTCATTCTTTGAAAAGGTTAAACTTGCATTTAGGTCCTTGATTTCCCTCTTAAAAGTCTCTTCCCTCTGCTTGCTTGTCTGCACCTCATGCATAAGATTACTGTGAAGATCCCGCAATTCATTTTCTTTGATTTCCATCTCCCTCTTGAGTACACCTTTAACCAATTTCAAACCAGTCAAATCTAACCCCATCTGGCAGAGAATAGTAGTCAGAACTGACAACTCAAGATCCATGCAAATGTTCAAATCCTCGCCCTCTTCTTTCAATTTGAGCACATTTTTAATTCCACGTGAATTGTCGGCAATAGCACTTCTTCAATCATATCATCTTCATTTCCAATTCCCAGGGCATTAGTGAATTCACAAATCCCTTCTCTCAGCTTCTTATTTGTTCTCTGAGAGCCCTGTTTTCTCTCTCTTCTTCTTCGAGCTGCGAAATCACTTGCTCAGTTAGTTGAGATACCTGTAAGTGCTGGTCCACCATATCAGATAAGCTCCTCTCTAAGATGAACAAGTGATTAGAAACAGTAGAGTTTTTCAACTGCTCCGTTACAAGGTTTTCTTCACTCATTTGGTTTCTATCTTGCAATTCATGGATCTGATTTTCATATTCTTGTGTTTTATAATCCAGCAAGTTACGCGACTCCTGTAACTGGTTTTGCATGACATCTCTCTCCTCTGAGAGAGTCGAGAGTTTTGCATCTAGTTGTTTCATGATATGAGTAAGGCTCTCTACCTATCAATTTTCAAAGAACAAACATTAAAACTTATTTTGCAGCAGAAATCCACAAAATTGTTAGTATGTACAAGAAAACACTATAATTTTCAAAGAAAAGGAAAAGAAACAGAAGAGGAATTCATTCCCTTACGATCTTTTTAGACAAAACAACTTAATAAGAGGAAGAGTGAACTAAACAGTTGTTTTGTTCAATGTGGTGTGGGTTAGCAACAGGAACATATGACTTTCGCAACATTAATAATATCTGTCAAGAGTATTTCTCATCATTCGAAAGTGGATATGTTAGCAAAAGCCGAAAGTTGAATCTTTGCAAACGAAAAATAGTGGGTGCTCCTTGAAAAAGAGCCATTCAATTTAGAACTTTCTAATGAGCATACCTGAGAGAAAAGATCGTCCTTCTCAACACCAACATCAGATAATAAATTTGCTAAGATGGTGTTTTTCTCTGAGATCTCATAAACTGTACTCTGAAGAACTGTGATCTGAAATGAAAGAGAGGCCTTCTCAGACACATGCTCTGAGATCTGATCTTGGAGATCAGCCACATGCAACTCATGCGACTCGAGAACCATCGCATGTTCTTGCTGCTTTATGAACAACAAATTGCATAGCTCATTTAATCGTTCAGCACGAGATTTCTTTCGTCAGAAATTATTGAAAAGTTTTCTTCTAAGTCTTCATGCTTAGCCTCTAATTGCTTCACAAGTCCCTTCATGCTATGTACCTGAAATTTGCACACTTCCTTAGTGTCTTCAATATTGCTTGACTGGTAACTGGTAATGCTTAATTGAACATACCACGCCCCCCCACCCCCCCCCCAAAAAAAAAAAAAAAATTTACAAAAGAATATATTTTTTTTCTTTAGTTGTGTATTTTTCATATTCAAAGTATCATGAGTTATACGTTTTCTTCCACAATGATAATTATGCACATGCTACACATGCTTTCATATAATCTCCTAATTTTGCTGTATCATCAATTATATATAAATTTAGGTGCATTTTGGTTAAGCAAAACACAGCTTCCGTCAAATTGCACTCTGGTGCTAACAACTATTCACTTAAGAAGGTTAAAGAGTGCGCAGATAATTATTAGAACAGAATAGCATGCAATTGAGCCATAAAATGCAAAATTTTAGCTACCTGTGCAGAATGATAATCTTTTTGACAAATCAATGCAGATCTCTGCGCATGTAAAGATTGGCACAATTCCTGAGACTCCTTCAATCCCACGTTCAGACCCTCTATTTCAGCATTCAAATCAGATAATGAGCTCTCCAAGGAAGAATTTTTCCTAGAGATCTCCTTTATTGTATTTTGAAGGGTCTCTATTTGAGAAGTGTGAGTGGTAATCTGATTCTGAAGTGAAGTAGCATGCACCTCATGCAATTCAAGAGCACTCCTATGTTCTTTATTCTTGAAATTGAGCAGCTCTTGTAACTCTTTGAGTTGGCTTTCTGTGGTGTCTCTATCTTTTGATAAAGATAAATGTGTTTGTTCTAAAACAGCATGTTTATCCTCAAAATTCTTTATGGCTGCTGTCAAGCTGTCGACCTGAAAAATTAATCAACACCAGATCAATTTGCAATTAATAAGAGCATTCCAACCTGGAACAAATATAATCAAAGAGAAGTGTTTACAAATCCCTATTATTCTACAAGCAATAATAGGACCTGAGTTTCTGTGATCAGTGGATTTTCAGAGATCAGATATATATTCAAAACAGTGAATTTCAAAAATCCTTTAAAAATAGTAAAAAAATTCCAAGAAACGTAAAATTTGGTCTCCAAGCACATTTTAATATGGAGAACATGATGAGAACTTCTTTTGAAATGCCATAGCAGATGCTGCTAGGTTGTTTGCATTAGCAAAGTGCACAACTGCACTACTTAGTTACAGAGTATGAGTTTACAGAACTTACATCACGTACCAGTTAAGCTGGGCTATAATTCTCACCTCATAACAACTATATAAAAAGTAAATTAGCCTAACTTCAACCAGAGAAACTCATTCACAATCCTATCAACTAGCAACCCCGGAGGCAGGTTGGAAAACTCGTTCATTCCGTTGTTGAACATGATGAGCATTTCAGATTGACTATTTGAACTTTGAAATCACAAAAACGAATTGGTAGTATATAGGCCTTGGTCATACCACTATGACCTTAGCCAATCTCTCTCTCTCTCTCTCTCTCTCTCTCTCTCTCTCTATCTATACATATATATAGAGAGAGAGAGATAGTCTGACTAATATGTTTTTATAAACATTTCGGCCGGAATGCTTAGGGGTCAAATTTCAAAATTTAATATTTCAAACGTCGAGTTAAGTAGCACAGTAAATTGGTTCTATATTAAACTTGTAGAATACAAATTATTACTATTTTTAGAATTTTTTTTACTATTTTTTATGATTTTGTGAAGATGACTCTTTTTCCAACAATGCATCAATATGCGCACAAAATCTTCATTTTTTAACCGCTTGACTTGATACTAAATGAATGCAAAATGGTTTAGATTTTTCGTTTGAAGCTTATCAAATGGGTTTTGGACTGGAAGCATATAGACTGAAATACTACCAAAAGCATATTAGCTGGACTATATATATATAAAGGACTATATATATAAAGAGAGAGAGAGATTGGGCTATGGTGAGTTGCGAAGTAAGAGCCTTGTTTTACTTCACACCCATATTTTTTACTTTTGAAAGTTCAAAAAGTCGATCCGAACCACTCAACATAATCTACATATTGAAATGTGCTAGGAGACCAAATTTTACATTTTTTTTAATTTTATTACTATTTGTTTAGAATTTTTTTTAAATCATTGTTTTTTTATGGTTCATAATCCATCCAAAACAACGATTACCCATCTAAAAAAATAGTAAAAAAATCCCAAAAAATGTAAATTTGGTCTCTAAGCACATTTCAATGTGAAGATTATGTTGGGCGGTTCAGATCGGCTGTTTGGATTTTGAAAACGGAGATATAAGCGTGAAGTAAAACAAATATCTTACTTCGCAACTCACCATAGCCCAACTCTCTCTCTCTCTCTCTCTATATATATATATATATGAGGAGGGTTCCAATACATCATGCCTTTCATACCTCATATTTTATATCTTCATTTTTAAAGTTCAAACTGTCGATCCAAATCTCTTAAGATGATATTAATACTAAAATACGCTTGGGGATGAAATTATATAATTTTCGGTTCTTTAATATTTTTTAAGATAGGTACAAAATCACTGTTTCTGGACCGTCCAAAAACAATGATTTTCTACCTATCTAAAAGAATAGTAATTTTTTTCCAAAATTTATAAAAAAATTTCTCCAAGCATATTTTAATATGGATATTATGTTGAGCGTTTAGATCCACAGTTTGGACTTTGAAAACGAAGATATAAAATGTAAGGCATGATGATGTATGAAAAGCATGAGATATTGGAACCCTCCTCTATATATATATATAAGTTACAAAATTTAAACAACAACACAATTTAGAGAAACACAATATAAACCAAATGAAGTAAATTGAATAGAATGGGTACCTGTGAAAGAAGATTACTCTTTTCAGAAATCAAGTCAGATTTCTGATTGATCGAGGCTGGAGAGATTCTTCACACTCCTTTAGTTTCTTTTTCATATCTTCAACTTCAGCATTGACATCTGATAAAGAGCTCTCAAGCTCAAATTTTTTGTTGAAATATCTTCAATTGTATGATTCAGTGTTCCATTTGAGATACAAGAGCTATCTTTTCAGATATATGCTCTGAATCTGGTTCTCGAGATTGATGGTGTGCATCTCATGTGACTTGATGGCAGTATCATGTTCTTCTGTTTTAGAATTCAGGAGCAATTCCAGCTCCTGTAAATGGTTTTGCATGAGGTCCCTTTCTTTGGACAAAGATGAATGGTTCTTTTCTAATTTTGAGTGTGCTTCTTCTAATTCTTCATAGCGAGTTTGATGCTTTCAACCTGAAAGTTAATTATGAAATTTAGTTAAAATTAGAAAACTGCCTCTGAGAGTATGAACCCGACATGCACCAGTAAGCAACTAACTAGAATAACAAAATAGAGTTTTTGCTCAAACTCAATACGGCACCTCAGTAAAGCTCAAATTTAACCTATACCCAAGAGGCACAAGATTCAAAACCAAAGGGGAGAAAAATGGAAAATGAAAGATAAAACACATTCTAATTCATACCTGAGAGGATAGTTTGTCCCTTTCAGCAATTACAACTGATTTTTCAATAACAGACCAGCATGAATCCTCAGATTTCTTTAACATATCTTCAAACCTTCAATTTCAGCATCTAAAGTTGATTTATGATCGACTAAACCTTCAATTTGAGCATTGGAAGCAGATAAGGAACTTTCTAGTTCATTATTTCTACTTTTAACTTCATCGATAGTATAGTTTAGTGTCGATCTGAGTAGCAAGAGAGGCCTTTTCAGAAACATGGACCAAGATTTGGTCTTCAAGTGTGTTCACATGCATCTTACTTGACCTACTGCATTCCCATACTCTTCAGTCTTAGAACTCAAAAGCAGTTCTAATTCATTCAAATCATTTTGCAGAAGATCCCTCTCGTCACTTAGAGCCAGGTGCTCTTCTTCTAAATTCTTCATAGCTATGTATATTTCTCTACCTGAA
>JAJGRX010000719.1:2500-7500 GCA_025461125.1 Carex kokanica
GGGGAGCCCCAGCGCGGGGGGCGGCCACGCAAAGCGGGGGGAAGTCGGCTGAGCGGGGAGCCCCAGCGGGGTGAAGTCGGCTGAGCGGGGAGCCCCAGCGCGGGGGGCGGCCACGCAAAGCGGGGGGAAGTCGGCTGAGAGGGGAGCCCAAGCGGGGTGAAGTCGGCTGAGCGGGGAGCCCCAGCGCGGGGGCGGCCACGCAAAGCGGGGGGAAGTCGGCTGAGAGGGGAGCCCAAGCGGGGTGAAGTCGGCTGAGCGGGGAGCCGCAGCGGGGGGCGGCCACGCAAAAGCGGGGGAAGCCGGCTGAGCGGGGAGCGCCAGCGTGGGGGCAGCGCAAAAGCGGGGGGAAGTCGGCCAGCGGGGGGATCCCAAGCGTGGGGGAGCCCAGCGGGGGGAAGTCGGCTGAGCGGGGAACCCAAGCGTGGGCGCAGCCACGCAAAAGCGGGGGGAAGTCGGCCGAGCGGGGAGCCCAAGCGTGGGGGCGGCCAAGTTTGAAAAAAAAATTGAAACCCGAAAAAAAATTTTGAATTTTGAAAAAAAAATTGAAATTTGAAAAAAATTTGAAATTTGAAAAAAATTTGAAATTTGAAAAAAGTTTGAATTTTCGAAAAAATTTGAATTTTGAAAAAAAATTTGAAATTTGAAAAAATTTTGAAATTTAAAAAAAAATCGGTTTATCGGGTCAAGTTGCGTGCAAAACTGGTGAGATCGCGTAAAAAAACGGTGCAACACGACCGTTTATGACATGGGGGATTTTCAGGGGGTGGTAACCCTGGGCGTGGCTGGAGCCCCAAATCCAGTATTCCCCTATAGGGGGGCAAGATTTTCAAAAGGGGTGCCCCCCCATGTACATGCCCAAGGGTGTACATGCCCCCGCCGGTGCTTTGCGCTGGTGCTGCTGGCGCTCAGCGTCGGTGCTGCCATGTACATGCCCAAGGGTGTACATGCCCCCGCCGGTGCAGCCACGCAAAAGCGGGGGGAAGTCGGTTGAGCGGGGAGCCCAAGCGTGGGGGAAGCCACGCAAAAGCGGGGGAAGTCGGCTTAGCGGGGAGCCCAAGCGTGGGGGCGGCCACACAAAAGCGGGGGAAGTCGGCTGAGCGGGGAGCCCCAGCGCGGGGGGCGCCACGCAAAAGCGGGGGAAGTCGGCTGAGAGGGGAGCCCAAGCGGGGTGAAGTCGGCTGAGCGGGGAGCCCCAGCGCGGGGGCGGCCACGCAAAGCGGGGGGAAGTCGGCTGAGAGGGGAGCCCAAGCGGGGTGAAGTCGGCTGAGCGGGGAGCCGCAGCGGGGGGCGGCCACGCAAAAGCGGGGGAAGCCGGCTGAGCGGGGAGCGCCAGCGTGGGGGCAGCGCAAAAGCGGGGGGAAGTCGGCCAGCGGGGGGATCCCAAGCGTGGGGGAGCCCAGCGGGGGGAAGTCGGCTGAGCGGGGAACCCAAGCGTGGGCGCAGCCACGCAAAAGCGGGGGGAAGTCGGCCGAGCGGGGAGCCCAAGCGTGGGGGCGGCCAAGTTTGAAAAAAAAAATTGAAACCCGAAAAAAAATTTTGAATTTTGAAAAAAAAATTGAAATTTGAAAAAAATTTGAAATTTGAAAAAAATTTGAAATTTGAAAAAAGTTTGAATTTTCGAAAAAATTTGAATTTTGAAAAAAAATTTGAAATTTGAAAAAATTTTGAAATTTAAAAAAAAATCGGTTTATCGGGTCAAGTTGCGTGCAAAACTGGTGAGATCGCGTAAAAAAACGGTGCAACACGACCGTTTATGACATGGGGGATTTTCAGGGGGTGGTAACCCTGGGCGTGGCTGGAGCCCCAAATCCAGTATTCCCCTATAGGGGGGCAAGATTTTCAAAAGGGGTGCCCCCCCATGTACATGCCCAAGGGTGTACATGCCCCCGCCGGTGCTTTGCGCTGGTGCTGCTGGCGCTCAGCGTCGGTGCTGCCATGTACATGCCCAAGGGTGTACATGCCCCCGCCGGTGCAGCCACGCAAAAGCGGGGGGAAGTCGGTTGAGCGGGGAGCCCAAGCGTGGGGGAAGCCACGCAAAAGCGGGGGAAGTCGGCTTAGCGGGGAGCCCAAGCGTGGGGGCGGCCACGCAAAAGCGGGGGAAGTCGGCTGAGCGGGGAGCCCCAGCGCGGGGGGCGCCACGCAAAAGCGGGGGAAGTCGGCTGAGAGGGGAGCCCAAGCGGGGTGAAGTCGGCTGAGCGGGGAGCCCCAGCGCGGGGGCGGCCACGCAAAGCGGGGGGAAGTCGGCTGAGAGGGGAGCCCAAGCGGGGTGAAGTCGGCTGAGCGGGGAGCCGCAGCGGGGGGCGGCCACGCAAAAGCGGGGGAAGCCGGCTGAGCGGGGAGCGCCAGCGTGGGGGCAGCGCAAAAGCGGGGGGAAGTCGGCCAGCGGGGGGATCCCAAGCGTGGGGGAGCCCAGCGGGGGGAAGTCGGCTGAGCGGGGAACCCAAGCGTGGGCGCAGCCACGCAAAAGCGGGGGGAAGTCGGCCGAGCGGGGAGCCCAAGCGTGGGGGCGGCCAAGTTTGAAAAAAAAAATTGAAACCCGAAAAAAAATTTTGAATTTTGAAAAAAAAATTGAAATTTGAAAAAAATTTGAAATTTGAAAAAAATTTGAAATTTGAAAAAAGTTTGAATTTTCGAAAAAATTTGAATTTTGAAAAAAAATTTGAAATTTGAAAAAATTTTGAAATTTAAAAAAAAATCGGTTTATCGGGTCAAGTTGCGTGCAAAACTGGTGAGATCGCGTAAAAAAACGGTGCAACACGACCGTTTATGACATGGGGGATTTTCAGGGGGTGGTAACCCTGGGCGTGGCTGGAGCCCCAAATCCAGTATTCCCCTATAGGGGGGCAAGATTTTCAAAAGGGGTGCCCCCCCATGTACATGCCCAAGGGTGTACATGCCCCCGCCGGTGCTTTGCGCTGGTGCTGCTGGCGCTCAGCGTCGGTGCTGCCATGTACATGCCCAAGGGTGTACATGCCCCCGCCGGTGCAGCCACGCAAAAGCGGGGGGAAGTCGGTTGAGCGGGGAGCCCAAGCGTAGGGGGAAGCCACGCAAAAGCGGGGGAAGTCGGCTTAGCGGGGAGCCCAGCGTGGGGCGGCCACGCAAAAGCGGGGGAAGTCGGCTGAGCGGGGAGCCCCAGCGCGGGGGGCGCCACGCAAAAGCGGGGAAGGCGGCTGAGCGGGCAGCCCAAGCGGGGTGAAGTCGGCTGAGCGGGGAGCCCCAGCGCGGGGGGCGGCCACGCAAAGCGGGGGGAAGTCGGCTGAGCGGGGAGCCCAAGCGTGGGGGCGGCCCACGCAAAAGCGGGGGAAGTCGGCTGAGCGGGGAGCCCCAGCGCGGGGGCGCCACGCAAAGCGCGGGAAGTCGGCTGAGCGGGCAGCCCAAGCGGGGTGAAGTCGGCTGAGCGGGGAGCCCCAGCGCGGGGGGCGGCCACGCAAAGCGGGGGGAAGTCGGCTGAGCGGGGAGCCCAAGCGGGGTGAAGTCGGCTGAGCGGGGAGCCCCAGCGCGGGGTGCGGCCACGCAAAGCGGGGGGAAGTCGGCTGAGAAGGGAGCCCCAGCGGGGTGAAGTCGGCTGAGCGGGGAGCCCCAGCGTGGGGGCGCCACGCAAAAGCGGGGGAAGTCGGCTGAGCGGGGAGCCGCAGCGGGGGGGCGGCCACGCAAAAGCGGGGGGAAGCCGGCTGAGCGGGGAGCCCCAGCGTGGGGGCAGCCACGCAAAAGCGGGGGGAAGCCGGCTGAGCGGGGATCCCAAGCGTGGGGGAAGCCGGCTGAGCGGGGAGCCCAAGCGTGGGGGAAGCCACACAAAAGCGGGGGGAAGGCACGCAAAAGCGGGGGAAGTCGGCTGAGCGGGGAGCCCCAGCGGGGTGAAGTCGGCTGAGCGGGGAGCGGCCACGCAAAGCGGGGGGAAGTCGGCTGAGAGGGGAGCCCAAGCGGGGTGAAGTCGGCTGAGCGGGGAGCCCCAGCGTGGGGGCGGCCACGCAAAAGCGGGGGGAAGTCGGCTGAGCGGTGGAAAAAGGGCCCAGCGGGGTGCTCTGCGCTAGTGCATCCACATAAAATGGGGGGGAGCCTGGGGGATTTCCAGGGGGTGGTAACCCTGGGCGTGGCTGGAGACCCAAATCCAGTTTTCCCCTATAGGGGGAGGGATATTTGGAAGGGGCGCCCCCTCATGTACATGCCAAGCGGTGTACATGGCCCCGACCAGCGGGAAAAAACGGCCCGAGCGGGGGATAAACGCGGCCCGAGCGGGGGATAAACGCGGACCGAGCGGGTCGGAAACACGGATCGAGCGGGTCGGAAACACGGATCGAGCGGGTCGAAAACACGGACCGAGCGGCTGAAAAACGCGACCCAGCGGTGGAAAAACACGGACCGAGCGGCTGAAAAACACGATCGAGCGGGGGAAAAACACGGACCGAGCGGCTGAAAAAACACGATGGAGCGGGGGAAAAACACGGACCGAGCGGCTGAAAAAACACGATTGAGCGGGGGAGAAACACGGACCGAGCGGCTGAAAAACACGACCCAGCGGGTGAAAAACACGGAACGAGCGGCTGAAAAAACACGATAGAGCGGGGGAAAACACGGACCGAGCGGCTTAAGAAACACCATTGAGCGGGGGAAAAACACGGACCGAGCGGCTGAAAAACACGATTGAGCGGGGAGAAACACGGACCAAGCGGGGGAAAAACACGGACCCAGCGGCTTAATAACACGGACCAAGCGGGGGAGAAACACGGACCAAGCGGCTTAAAAACACGATTGAGCGGGGGAAAAACACGGACCGAGCGGCTGAAAAACACGATTGAGCGGGGAGAAACACGGACCAAGCGGGGGAAAAACACGGACCCAGCGGCTTAATAACACAGACCAAGCGGTGGAGAAACACGGACCAAGCGGCTGAAAAACAGGACCAAGCGGGGGAAAAACACGGACCAAGCGGCTTAAAAACACGATTGAGCGGGGGAAAAACACGGACCAAGCGGGGGAAAAACGCGGACCAAGCGGGGGAG
>JAJGRX010000719.1:17500-19330 GCA_025461125.1 Carex kokanica
AAAATTTGAAATTTGAAAAAAGTTTGAATTTTCGAAAAAATTTGAATTTTGAAAAAAAATTTGAAATTTGAAAAAATTTTGAAATTTAAAAAAAAATCGGTTTATCGGGTCAAGTTGCGTGCAAAACTGGTGAGATCGCGTAAAAAAACGGTGCAACACGACCGTTTATGACATGGGGGATTTTCAGGGGGTGGTAACCCTGGGCGTGGCTGGAGCCCCAAATCCAGTATTCCCCTATAGGGGGGCAAGATTTTCAAAAGGGGTGCCCCCCCATGTACATGCCCAAGGGTGTACATGCCCCCGCCGGTGCTTTGCGCTGGTGCTGCTGGCGCTCAGCGTCGGTGCTGCCATGTACATGCCCAAGGGTGTACATGCCCCCGCCGGTGCAGCCACGCAAAAGCGGGGGGAAGTCGGTTGAGCGGGGAGCCCAAGCGTGGGGGAAGCCACGCAAAAGCGGGGGAAGTCGGCTTAGCGGGGAGCCCAAGCGTGGGGGCGGCCACGCAAAAGCGGGGGAAGTCGGCTGAGCGGGGAGCCCCAGCGCGGGGGGCGCCACGCAAAAGCGGGGGAAGTCGGCTGAGAGGGGAGCCCAAGCGGGGTGAAGTCGGCTGAGCGGGGAGCCCCAGCGCGGGGGCGGCCACGCAAAGCGGGGGGAAGTCGGCTGAGAGGGGAGCCCAAGCGGGGTGAAGTCGGCTGAGCGGGGAGCCGCAGCGGGGGGCGGCCACGCAAAAGCGGGGGAAGCCGGCTGAGCGGGGAGCGCCAGCGTGGGGGCAGCGCAAAAGCGGGGGGAAGTCGGCCAGCGGGGGGATCCCAAGCGTGGGGGAGCCCAGCGGGGGGAAGTCGGCTGAGCGGGGAACCCAAGCGTGGGCGCAGCCACGCAAAAGCGGGGGGAAGTCGGCCGAGCGGGGAGCCCAAGCGTGGGGGCGGCCAAGTTTGAAAAAAAAAATTGAAACCCGAAAAAAAATTTTGAATTTTGAAAAAAAAATTGAAATTTGAAAAAATTTGAAATTTGAAAAAATTTGAAATTTGAAAAAGTTTGAATTTTCGAAAAAATTTGAATTTTGAAAAAAAATTTGAAATTTGAAAAAATTTTGAAATTTAAAAAAAATCGGTTTATCGGGTCAAGTTGCGTGCAAAACTGGTGAGATCGCGTAAAAAAACGGTGCAACACGACGTTTATGACATGGGGGATTTTCAGGGGGTGGTAACCCTGGGCGTGGCTGGAGCCCCAAATCCAGTATTCCCCTATAGGGGGGCAAGATTTTCAAAAGGGGTGCCCCCCCATGTACATGCCCAAGGGTGTACATGCCCCCGCCGGTGCTTTGCGCTGGTGCTGCTGGCGCTCAGCGTCGGTGCTGCCATGTACATGCCCAAGGGTGTACATGCCCCCGCCGGTGCAGCCACGCAAAGCGGGGGGAAGTCGGTTGAGCGGGGAGCCCAAGCGTGGGGGAAGCCACGCAAAAGCGGGGGAAGTCGGCTTAGCGGGGCAGCCCAAGCGTGGGGGCGGTCCACGGCAAAAGCGGGGAGTCGGCTGAGCGGGGGCCCGCGGGGGGGCCACGCTGAGCGGGGGAAGCGCGGGGGCAGCCCCAAAGGGGGTGAAGTCGGATGACGGGGAGCCCACAGCGGGGTGGCGGCCTGACGGGGAGCCCAGCGGGGCGGGGCCCCAAAGCGGGGGGAAGTCGGCTGAGAGGGGAGCCCAGGCGGGGCGGACCACGCAAGCGGGGGGAAGAGGCTGAGAAGGAGCACAACGGGGGAGGGCTGAGGGGGAGCCGCAGGTGGGGGCGCGCAAAAGCGGGGGAAGTCCGTCGGCCAGCGGGGGATCCCAAGCGTGGG
>JAJGRX010000649.1:5000-7500 GCA_025461125.1 Carex kokanica
GGCTCCCCCCCATTTTATGTGGATGCACTAGCGCAGAGCACCCCGCTGGGCCCTTTTTCCACCGCTCAGCCGACTTCCCCCCGCTTTTGCGTGGCCGCCCCCACGCTGGGGCTCCCCGCTCAGCCGACTTCACCCCGCTTTGGCTCCCCTCTCAGCCGACTTCCCCCCGCTTTGCGTGGCCGCTCCCCGCTCAGCCGACTTCACCCCGCTGGGGCTCCCCGCTCAGCCGACTTCCCCCGCTTTTGCGTGCCTTCCCCCCGCTTTTGTGTGGCTTCCCCCACGCTTGGGCTCCCCGCTCAGCCGGCTTCACCCCGCTCTTGCGTGGCTGCCCCCACGCTGGGGCTCCCCGCTCAGCCGGCTTCCCCCCGCTTTTGCGTGGCCGCCCCCCCGCTGCGGCTCCCCGCTCAGCCGACTTCCCCCGCTTTTGCGTGGCGCCCCCACGCTGGGGCTCCCCGCTCAGCCGACTTCACCCCGCTGGGGCTCCCTTCTCAGCCGACTTCCCCCCGCTTTGCGTGGCCGCACCCCGCGCTGGGGCTCCCCGCTCAGCCGACTTCACCCCGCTTGGGCTCCCCGCTCAGCCGACTTCCCCCCGCTTTGCGTGGCCGCCCCCCGCGCTGGGGCTCCCCGCTCCGCCGACTTCACCCCGCTTGGGCTGCCCGCTCAGCCGACTTCCCCCGCTTTTGCGTGGCGCCCCCCGCGCTGGGGCTCCCCGCTCAGCCGACTTCCCCCGCTTTTGCGTGGCCGCCCCCACGCTTGGGCTCCCCGCTCAGCCGACTTCCCCCCGCTTTGCGTGGCCGCCCCCCGCGCTGGGGCTCCCCGCTCAGCCGACTTCACCCCGCTTGGGCTGCCCGCTCAGCCGACTTCCCCCGCTTTTGCGTGGCGCCCCCCGCGCTGGGGCTCCCCGCTCAGCCGACTTCCCCCGCTTTTGCGTGGCCGCCCCCCGCGCTGGGGCTCCCCGCTCAGCCGACTTCCCCCGCTTTTGCGTGGCCGCCCCCACGCTTGGGCTCCCCGCTCAGCCGACTTCCCCCGCTTTTGCGTGGCTTCCCCCACGCTTGGGCTCCCCGCTCAACCGACTTCCCCCCGCTTTTGCGTGGCTGCACCGGCGGGGGCATGTACACCCTTGGGCATGTACATGGCAGCACCGACGCTGAGCGCCAGCAGCACCAGCGCAAAGCACCGGCGGGGGCATGTACACCCTTGGGCATGTACATGGGGGGGCACCCCTTTTGAAAATCTTGCCCCCCTATAGGGGAATACTGGATTTGGGGCTCCAGCCACGCCCAGGGTTACCACCCCCTGAAAATCCCCCATGTCATAAACGGTCGTGTTGCACCGTTTTTTTACGCGATCTCACCAGTTTTGCACGCAACTTGACCCGATAAACCGATTTTTTTTTAAATTTCAAAATTTTTTCAAATTTCAAATTTTTTCGAAAATTCAAACTTTTTTCAAATTTCAAATTTTTTTCAAATTTCAAATTTTTTTCAAATTTCAAATTTTTTTCAAATTTCAATTTTTTTTTCAAAATTCAAAATTTTTTTTCGGGTTTCAATTTTTTTTTTCAAACTTGGCCGCCCCCACGCTTGGGCTCCCCGCTCGGCCGACTTCCCCCCGCTTTTGCGTGGCTGCGCCCACGCTTGGGTTCCCCGCTCAGCCGACTTCCCCCCGCTGGGCTCCCCCACGCTTGGGATCCCCCCGCTGGCCGACTTCCCCCCGCTCAGCCGGCTTCCCCCGCTTTTGCGTGGCCGCCCCCCGCTGCGGCTCCCCGCTCAGCCGACTTCACCCCGCTTGGGCTCCCCTCTCAGCCGACTTCCCCCCGCTTTGCGTGGCCGCCCCCGCGCTGGGGCTCCCCGCTCAGCCGACTTCACCCCGCTTGGGCTCCCCTCTCAGCCGACTTCCCCCGCTTTTGCGTGGCGCCCCCCGCGCTGGGGCTCCCCGCTCAGCCGACTTCACCCCGCTTGGGCTCCCCTCTCAGCCGACTTCCCCCGCTTTTGCGTGGCGCCCCCCGCGCTGGGGCTCCCCGCTCAGCCGACTTCCCCCGCTTTTGCGTGGCCGCCCCCACGCTTGGGCTCCCCGCTCAGCCGACTTCCCCCGCTTTTGCGTGGCTTCCCCCACGCTTGGGCTCCCCGCTCAACCGACTTCCCCCCGCTTTTGCGTGGCTGCACCGGCGGGGGCATGTACACCCTTGGGCATGTACATGGCAGCACCGACGCTGAGCGCCAGCAGCACCAGCGCAAAGCACCGGCGGGGGCATGTACACCCTTGGGCATGTACATGGGGGGGCACCCCTTTTGAAAATCTTGCCCCCCTATAGGGGAATACTGGATTTGGGGCTCCAGCCACGCCCAGGGTTACCACCCCCTGAAAATCCCCCATGTCATAAACGGTCGTGTTGCACCCTTTTTTTACGCGATCTCACCAGTTTTGCACGCAACTTGACCCGATAAACCGAATTTTTTTTAAATTTCAAAATTTTTTCAAATTTCAAATTTTTTTTCAA
>JAJGRX010000678.1:0-17434 GCA_025461125.1 Carex kokanica
ATATATATATATATATATATTTATTTATTTATTTATTAATGACGCCATCGCCATCCTTATCCTTATCCGGTGATTTTCGAATTCAAATCACCTGTGCTAACATAAATCTTAAGTTTAGATCAGCACCGTCCAACCTGCTCTGGCACGAATATAAAGTGATCCTATTCTTTCCACGTCAGACCGGATTCGTCTGGATTCTGATCGGACGGTCAGAATTCAAAATGAAAATTTGAGTTACTTCGGAGATAACAGACTTCTTTTCGCTCTCTTAAGTTACACGTCTCAGTATATGTACAAGCAAGCAATCTCTCCCCTTTTCTCCGTGAAATCCAAAACATCCTAAATCATGGCATTAGACCGCTCTGAACCGGCCGATCTAATCAAGCTCAGCCGTGATCCACCCGGTTCACCCATCGCTGTCATCACCATAAACCGCCCCAAGTCCCTCAACTCTCTAACCCGACCCATGATGGTCACCTTAGCGGGTATAATCAGCCAGCTCAACTCCGACCCGACAGTCACCGTACTCATCCTCACAGGCGCTGGTGACCGCGCCTTCTGCTCCGGCGTCGATCTCACTGCCGCCGAGTCCGTCTTCAAGGGAGACGTCAAGGATCCGGTGTCGGATCCGGTCAAGCAACTCGAGGCCTGCAAGAAACCCGTTATCGGAGCCATTAACGGGTACGCCGTAACCGCTGGATTCGAGATTGCTCTTGCGTGCGACATCTTGGTCGCTGGGAAAGATGCAAAATTTATGGACACTCACGCCAAGTAATCACCTTTTTTTCTTTGGTCAATTTCAATTTCAATTTCAATTTCAATTTCAATTTCAATTTCAACTGCTTTTGAGTTTTGAGATCAGATCCAAAGAGATATATAGAGTTATTTTCTTCTTTTTATTATATTCAGATTTGGGATTTTCCCTTCATGGGGGCTGTCGCAGAAACTATCGCGCATAATTGGACCAATGAGAGCACGCCAAGTGTCGCTGAGCGCGATGCCTGTGAGTGCAGAGATGGCTGAGAAGTGGGGCCTGGTAAACCATGTGGTTGAAAAAAACAGTGAAGCAGTGAACAAGGCTAAAGAGATAGCCGAAGCCATTATCAAAAACAACCGTGACCTTGTTTTCAAATACAAGGCTGTCATAAATGACGGTTTTAACCTTGATCTTCGCTCTGCTCTTGCTCTTGAAAAGGTAATTTATAGATAAAAACTTGGGTTATTTCAAATTTATATAGGATTTTATAATATAAACAAATTCGGAATTTGCAGGAGAGAGCACATAGCTATTATGATGGAATGACCAAGGACCAATTTGCGACAATGCAAAAATTCATCCAAGGTAGAAGCTCCAAAACCTCATCAAAACTTTAGCCTTTCACCATGTATAGGAAATTAACTTCAAACAAAATAATGAAGAAATCAGAGAAAGGGAATTATATCGTTATAATTTACTACCTTTTGCCTTTTTCTTAGGTTTTTTTTTTATTTTTGAGTTGGACTATAATAAGAAAAGTTATTGGAAATGTTGATCCCATATTTTTGTTTTACATTTGTGTGCAACATATAATTTACCAACTAGTTAATGAATTCAGGTACAATATATTATCTGATTCGGATGTTATTTCATACAAGAATTCTAATCTTGTACTACCTAATTAGCCTATATATAGTATTCAATGTATTCACAGTGCTCTAAGATTACCATAAAAAAAAAAATATAGCATCTCTAAAATAAAAATCAACTATTTAATCATATTTTCTGAAAAGTTCCATATGTAATATGACCGTCTTTTTAAAAACTGTGTACCGTAGTTTCCAAATGGTGCGGGACCAAGATACCGGTACCGCAGTTTAAACACCTGTAGTCTCGACCTTTAATCAGTACCGCCCGTTTGATACTGTAGGCAGTTTTTTTTTTTGAATTTTTCACAGATAGTTCAAGGGTCATTGCCTAATGTTTGTTCCCCTTTTCTATCGCCTTCTTTGGAACTCAGTAGATTTCATATTTATTTTTTTACTACTGCACCAAAATTTAAGCTTGAAAAGCTTGACAAATCATTGGATAGAAGTTGTTACCAGCATTGGTGTCTTGCTTTTTTGTTTCTTTGCATTCTTTAATTCATGGTATTTGTTTGAGTTGGATGTACCAGTTTCAAAGATTGATTAGATTCATGTTGCTCTGCTAGAGAGAGCAGCTTCTGGGAAGAACTTAACAGATACAAGATATGTTTTCAATTTTTAAAAAGAGCCAGCAAAATTCTAACACTGCAATGAGACCATGTTTAGTGATATATCTTCACATCTCTATGTTATTTTCTTCTAATCATATGTACGAAAATCAAAGCCAGTCCAACTGAATTGATTTATTTTATATATTCGGTATAATTAAGTAACTAAATAAAAACAAAGGGCACGGAACCAACTATATTCAAAACAAAAACCAAAAAAACAAGTAATCTCCAGATGGAATTCATGAAAATACAGTGGGATCCCAACTCAATATCTCATGTGGTATTTGTTTTTTTCATAAACGAAAATCCCAAATCCCAGTTGTTGTCAGGTTTATTTGAAGAGATGAATAAAATCAATGAAAAAGGTTGGGGTTGGTGTTCCTTAAGTTGTTGAGATCATCGGCATTAATGGTCATCTTGACGATGGACCCGCTGACATGTGACAGCGGGTTGGAGAGGCCGGGTCTCTGAAACTGCACATCACACTGCTGCGCTGATTGCCTGACCTCCTGCAGCATAATCTGCACCATCTGCCCGGTCTGCCCGTCGTTTGCATTCAGTGCGCGCATCGACACCCCGATCAAGTCCACTGCGTTATTGTACAGCTCTGCACAGGTCTTGAGGGACATCCTTGTACTCGGTCCCGCTCCCTTCGCCATCTGCAGGGCCCTTGTCTTAGCTGACACGCACCGCTTGCTGATTGCACCCAAATGCATTCTCAGCATCTCTTGTGCGTTGATGGCGGCAGGATAGGTGCCGGAGAAGGTGTTGATAGCATTCATACAGAGCCTGGGGTCGTGGGTCTTCCCGCAAAAGTTGGCGATTGGTGTGGCACTGACAAGGGAGAGGAGCTGGTACGAGAGGAGGAGGAAGAGAGCGAACTGCACGGACTTGGCCATTGTACTCTTTAATTAGATGAAACTCAGTTGGATTGTCAGGGGCCGGCACGGCACAAGCAAGCTAGCACCAATGCGGGGATCTCTTCAGTCGGCCTTGGCCGAGGAGGAGAGTAGCCAGAGATGGAGAGAGGAAGGTGGGGGAGCAAAAGCCGCTGAAGAGATAATGCTAGAAAAGGAGAAGAGGGGGCTATTTATGGGGCCGTGTGCCGAGAGCTGCCTCGTCAGACGGAACCGGGGAACACCATCCAATCCAATCCATCAGTTGGTAATTCTTTTCATTTGACAACCAACTAACCAACCAACTTAATTACAGGCCTCACTTGTCTAAAATTGGTTCCTCACAGCTGGTTAACTAAAAACAAACAATCTTCACACATTTTTTGAATATATGACTGCTTATTTTTTGTTTTTTAAAATTAAAAACAGATAAAATGGCTCAAATTAGATTTTTCAGATGTAAAGTTGTTTCATTTGTAATGACTTTCAGGTTAATGAATCATGCATGGTCTAGCTTGATTAGTTTGGGCCATATAATGTATATGTTATGTGATTGCCTTGCTATGTATATAATGTACAATATACATATCCAGAGATGCATTTCTGTATATCTCTGTTTTCAGTCTACAATTAATGATTTATCTCTGTTTCTTCAGTCCAAAACTTGTAAAAGCTTGACAAATCCTATTTTCAACTACAATTAATGTCTACTAATTAGACTGAAAATTAGATTACATTTCTAATTGTATAAAATAGCCCCTATTAAATTAGATTTCTTCAGTCCAAAACTTGTAAAAAAAAAAAAAACTTTACTCTGATTATGTATCCTTTAATTTTACCAAAAATTAAGTTGGGAGTAAATTGAAAATGATTTGCGAATTCTGGTAAATTCATTTCATGATGGATATAATAGAAGAGAAGGGATCGGATTACACCCTTTTTTTTGACACCACTTTGACACCTACCATTTTCAAAGTCCAAATATTCGATCCAAAACTGTTCAACATGATGGACATATTAAAATGTTCTTGGAGATCAAATTTTACATTTTTTTGAATTTTTTTTACTATTTATTAAGATGGTTACAAAATCGTTGTTTTCAGACCATTAAAAAACAGCGATTTTGTAACCATCTTAATAAATAGTAAAAAAAATTCAAAAATATGTAAAATTTTGATCTCCAAACACATTTTAATAGGGTGATCATGTTGAATGGTTCGGATCGACTGTTTTGGATTTTGAAATTGCAAAATTGGCCTATAAAATAAACAGTGTCAAGATGTGTCAAAAAAAAGGGTGTAATTGGATCCCTCCTCATAATAGAAATCAATTTCACTTAATTTGAATAGTAGTTGTAAAATCATAACAATTAAAGATTCTAACTAATAAATGGAACTTATAGTTACAGCTTGTATTTTTTTTTCTTAAAGATGGATTTATTAATTCTATATTGTGTGTTTTGTGCTCATGAAGTGGTGCATTTCCAAACACAACTTTCTTCTAGAAATAAGATTTTGACAAAGTCTATGATAAAGTTACATATATTCTTGAAATTCTAGATGATGCTTCATTAATTTCTTTCTCAATTATCTCTGCTGACAAAGGCACCAACCAGAGAGCGCACTATATATGATTCATAGTTGAAAATACTTTGTACATGATTCACATTTGAAATTGTACTTGGCAATAAAATTAAAAGTCATATATGATAGGCAACATAGAAGCAATAAAAGTGCTTGCTCATGTAGATAAAAATCAATTCCTTTCAAAAGTGTAGGGCTCCAAGTACATTTTTGTGAGGTTTAAGATTTTAGATAAGGTCATTGCATGCATATATGTTCATCATATTTATTCAAAACCATAGTACATGGACTGAAGACAAAAAAAAAAATTAAATTAAATTGAGTGAGGCTATGGTAATTTGCAATGTGCACATAGGTATGTGATATGATTTATATTTTTATGTAAAATTTATACAGTCGATTCGAAGTGTTCAACGTGATTTTCATATGAAAAATGTACCTGAAGACCAAATTTTACATTTAAAAAAAATTACTAGCTTTTAGATAGGTACAAAATTCACATGATATGAAATATTATAGACCTTCCAAAAAAGTAGTGAGTTTTCTACCTATAAAAAAATAGTAAAATAATTCTAAAAAATGTAAAGTTTGTTCCAGTAAGTACATTTTCATATGGGCATAATTGTTGAGTAATTCCGATCGACTGTTTGAACTTTGAAAACTAAGATGTGAATCCGATAGCACGAACCAATTACACATTGCAAGTACCATAGCCTCACTCTTTGTTTGTTTTTTTGCTTTTTTTTTTCTTTCTAGCAAAAAGTTTTGTAAACCAAAAAACAAGAGTCCTGAAAATGTATCTCCTTTTTAGCAGAAATTGTGGGATACAAATCTTATTTATTCTTTTTGAACTGCAGCAGATGCTATTTATGTCAATTTAGTTTACAATTTTTTATAACAGAATAGCCATATTTTCCCTAATTAACTTCATAATCATATTCCTTTTTTATATTACGAAACAGGAAAAAAATTCCTGGGTATCAGAATGTTAAAATTTGTTAGATAATTAACAGATACCGACGTGATCATTAATTTTACATAATCAATTTGCAAGCATCACTATCCTTAATCTGATTTCTCTTTTAGTTTTTCTAAAATAAAATAAAACAATGCCGAGCATTGTGAGTTGTAAAATTTATTACGAATTCCAGATGAAATAACAGTAGTATTGTCAGTATAAAGAACTGAACTATAATTTCATAGAGAATGAGTTTGTGAGGAGAAAAAATTAATATTATTGTTCTTATCACACCAAATAATAATTAAGTTGAAGAGAGAAATTTACTGGTCAATTTGACTAATTAAAAAGTTTGCACAGGTATGAAAATGTAAAATGTAAAATTGAAAATGGTTTCAGCCTCTAGCTAGCAACAGGCAACTAAGTACATCTCAACTGATGATCAGATAAGATAGATATACAAAGAAAGGACATATCAATGAAATGTACTTGACTAGGAGCTGAATAAATTTGTAAATTTAAAATGTAAAGTCAAATGTAATTATTAGGTCATCATGTTGTTGAGATCATCGCAGTTGACGGCAAGCTTGACAATGGAGCGGTTGTAGCGTGAAAGGGGATTCGAAATACGTGATTGTTGGAACGAGGAGATCGCACTCCTCCGCCGACTGCCTGAGGCAACTGCGTCATTATATGCACCATTTGTTTCGTCCTGCCCATCTCGTGAGTGCAGCTCCCTTAGTGCGTACCAACATGTCCCACTTGGCGCGGTACAGATCATTGCAGTGTTCAGTAAAACAAACGTGCGCGGTTTTGCACGCCGCATCAGCTGTTTTCGCCTTCCTAGATGCCGATTCGCTCCGGTGGACTGATCGCTCCTAGGTGCATCTTCAGCACCGCCTCTACATTCGGTCGTTGGCCTCCGAGGAAGAATGCACCTGTGGCCGATGCGCACAGGAATGGATAGGTAGTGTGCCCGCAGAATGGGTTTAGGCCCTGGATTTGAGCGGGGAAGAGTAGCCGCGGGCAGGGATGCGATGGGGAATGACAAAAGGACAAAGAGAGCGAGTTGCAATACAGACCTCATCATGTCTCCTTGATCAATTATTTTCGATTGGATTCTGATTGAATTCGCTCGATCGATCTCTTATGTCGGCTGGCTAAGAGGTCAGCCGTGCATAAAGAGAGCGATCGAGCGAGGATAAGATTGAGGCAGGAGGCGAGCGGAGCGAGGTGCAAGAATAGATAATCAAGTAATGGCGAAGGAAAGATAGAGAAATGGGGGGAACTATTTATACATTGATTACATATCAGAAGACCTCTCGTTCCCAACCGATATTGGCGGGGAGATTTGGTTCTAAAATTGTGTCCTGACAGGTCCCATAACTAAATTTGGGAGATTTGCCTAATTTTTCATAAAATTGTTGGGCCAATAAAACTTCTTACATAAGCCCAATAGATTGGGCCCTTAAAAAGCCCACCAAAAAATTTCAACAACACAACTACTTTCATATGAGTCCTACCTGTCAGAAATGAATTACTTCCTCACAAAAAACACACAACTCTATTCTGCATATGTACCCCTGCAATTTTCCAAATTTGATTTTATACATGTACCACTGCCTTGTCCTTGTCCTGCCACGTGGCTGCTGCTATTTGCTATTTGCTATTTGCTGCTGCAGATAAATTAAAGTCAGTCAGTTTTCATGTAGTTGTTATATTAAATTAATTAATATTGGTGTCAGCAAGTACTGAGAAAAAAATAATTAATGCACCTCATGGTTTCGTTTTTTCTTCATTTCTTGCAAGTATATTAATTTTTGGTAATATTTTATTTTTGAGTTAATTCTAACAACAGAGAAACAAGGGATGTCAAGTGTTTGAGCTAACAAAAAGTAGTTGGGGTTCTAACATCAGAATTTTCAAAATTGATTTTGGATTCTTCCATGCCAAATCTCTTTCATATCACCTTACATTTGTGACTTTTGAGCAAACTTTATCATCCTTCCAATTCTCATAATAAGATCACATGTCATTATTGAAATCTTCCCTTTAATATTTGGGCAAAGTCAAAATCAGAGATGAGATGGGTACATGATAGGTGTATAGTTTCCCATATGTGCCAATCTAGAATTTTCTTTCTCTATTTGTATTTCTTTTTGTCTTTTTTGCAAAAAAGTATTGAAGGGTTCAAATGCCTTGCATATCTTATCATGTCTTACATTCTTTATTTTATTTTTTAAAAGTCCAAACAATTGATCCGAATCATTCAACATAATATCTATATTAAAATATACTTTGAGACCAAATTTTATATTTGTTTGAATTTTTTTTACTATTTTTTTTAATAAGTACAAAATCATTGTTTTTAGATGGTCCGGAAACATTGATTATGTATCTGTCTAAAAAAAATAGTAAAAAAGTTTTCAAAGAGTATAAAATTTGGTCTCCAAGCACATTTTATTATGGAGATCATGTTAAGCCTTAAGCGGTTTGGATCGACTGTTTAAACTTTGAAAACTGAGATAAAAAATGTAAGCCACAATAAAGCATGAAAGACACGAGGTATTACAACCCTCCTCTTATATTACTATGAAAACTAAAATTTACAAAAAGAACTAATTAACCAATCTACTCCTAAAACCCAGTAAACCCTATATAGGTAGCAAATATAGCAACTTACTCAACCACACCAAAAACTGATACAGGATCAGAAACCATATATTCTAATCTCAAGCCCACACATTTTGCATAATAGACCTTGCCTTACCTATTTATTCAAACTCAATCTTTTAAGCACTTTTTAGCTAAACAATTTGTGTTACCACGGAGGCATCCAAACAGTATACTCAAGAACAAAATCAAAAACCTCTTTCAGAGAGGGATTAGAATCTTGCAAAAACTTGGTTTGAATATAAATTTTCTATTTGTATTTTTACCTTGCTTTAAAACTGGTAGTGACAGAGAGGTGATTCAAGGAAAAAGGTGTCTTGTCTGAGTTAGATAAGAGAGAAGATAATTCAGAGGCTACTACTTCGCGAACCCGAGCTTTCGGTTATTTGAAATCTACGATGGCGGTTGCGTAGGGAGAGGCAGTTGCCTCCAGTCTTTGTTAAGCATCTCCACAACCTTCCACATAGGCGGCCGAAGACTCGGTGATGCTTGTGCGCATAAGAGACCGATGTGAAATAATTTACCGGCTTCTCTTCATTGCATTGCTCTTTTAATGCTGGGTCTAGCATCTCCACTAAGCTTTTCGAATTGAAGGTTGCCATATCTATTTCATTTTTTCAGAATCAAAACAAAACAAGAGAATCCTTTATCACAATTTTACAGTACAAAGTTAATTACCAGTGACATGAGAGACTGTCCATCAGCTGAGGTGGTAACTGAGTTGTGGTTCTTTCTCCCGGTAACGATCTCCAGTAAAAAGTACACCGTAGCTGTAAATGTCGGCTTTTTCTGTCAGCTGCCCGTGGACTATGATACACTCGGGTGCCATATAACCACTACAAGATTAATTGGAGCAATGGTTATATATAACCAATAAGAATATTATCGAAAAATTATTCTTGAATTATATTTAAGGACTGGAATTGTAAATTTATTCTTTTGATGACTAAATAGTAAATACCATGATTTTTCTTTACTGAACTTAAAACAAATTAACCATTTTTTCTTAGTTGCATTTTTGGTTTGCTCAGCATAAACTGTTTGATTGACACTTGATCAGGATAAATTTTGTGTGAAATTCGGACAATTGAAGCTTAATTGATACTTAAATTCACCTTAATTCGTTGAGGTTAAACAGAAAAAAGTGATTAATTGCACAAAAACAATGCTGAAATTGACTTTTAACCTTAATTGAACAAAAAAATATGCTCAATTTTATACTAATGGGTACCAAACAGATTCAAAAATGCTATTGGGACGTACAAGGTACCGGCGAGGCCGGTGCTAAGGTGGCTTTGGTCATCCATGAAGTATCTTGCCAAACCAAAATCAGCAATCTTTGGCTTGAATCTCTCATCTAATAAGATATTGCTAGCTTTTATATCTCGGTGTATGATCCTGATTTCAGACTCACTGTGTAGGTACGATAGCCCCTCGGCTGTACCGAGAATTATCTCAAACCTCCTCTCCCAATCCAATGAATTCTTCTTAAATGCATCTGAAAAAAAAATGATACACATCAAATTTTGCAATCTCAATATGATCAAGCAAAATATAAATTTTTGTTTTGCACGTACCAAACAAGAAGTGGTCGAGACTGGTATTGCATAAATACTCATAAACCAAGAGGCTTTCGGGTCCCTCGACACTACAACCGAGCAGCTTGACTAAATTTTTGTGCTGCACCTGGCTCACCAATCGCACCTCATTAAAGAACTGCTCCAGCCATTGCCTTGTGTTGAAAAATAACCGTTTCACCGCTATTTCCCTCCCATCTGGTAAAACCCCCTGCCAAGCAAAAACACATATAATGTATAGCATAGTGTAATTTACATACTTGCCTAATTAAATTGGAGTCCTTCATTCTTAAAATATACATCTAATTTTATTTTATTTACCTTGTAAACGGCTCCGTATCCGCCTTCCCCGAGTCTATTTATATGGCTGAAATCATCAGTTGCTTTTCGTAAATCACTGTAACTTGAAACTGAGATTAGAAGCCGCAATTGCTCTAATTATTGCTGATGATCCTTCATCCAAATTTGCTGTCAATTCTGTAAATTAAAGATCAATAGGAGCAATGCATATTAATTCAAGATATATCATTTGCTTATTAGCTTACTTTATATTTACAAAAACTATTTTGCATCACTGAGTCAAGGACCAGAAATGATGAAATCATATAAAACAGGGACCAATTGTATAGTTTTGTACTTGAAAACAGTTTAGTCTTAAACCATACATACCATTGGAAGGATCAGGTTTACGATTTGAATTTTGACCAGAGAATAAAAATTGCCGATAACCCTAGCGCCGCAACGATGCACGATGGAATTATACTATTGCTGTTCGCCGAACTGAAATGTAAGAATCAATTACGAAATAAAAGAGGATGAATGAAACAAAACAAAGATATCATATTTTATTAATTTATAATCATCAACCCAAACTAATTACTTTACCTGATGAATCATTTCTGGATGAAGAGGATGACAAATAAAATGGAACGGTGAAGTACCTGACGAAACAGCCGGCATTCATAGCCATACCCTCCTTCGCCGGTAGACAACTCAGCGCTTTGTTTGTGGCATTCGAAAGGCACTCACTGCCTCGTCTTGTTCAATGTATTCCAGCATTGCAGCCATGCCGTACACCTTTGTGTCAGACACCACACCAGCACTGCCCACCTGATACAGGATTTTTCATTTTGTTTCTTTTAAGGAAATAATTTATGTATGGAACGTATCAGAAACAATTTTTTGAGTACCTGATAAAACCCGTTACTCGAACTCAATGCGACCGCTGTCAAATTACGCACCAATTTCTCGGTGGCATTTCCAAATACAGAGGCAGAGCCGTCAAAAGTCGAGTTGGCGCAAGTGAAGTTGTCAGAAGCATCTACTGCATCAGAGAAGAAATCAAAACCCGAGTACCTCAAGAAACAGCCGTCAAGGTATATTCTCGCATCGATCGAAGGCAAACAATGTGGCAACTTTATGCGGCTTTGCGCGTAGCAGAGCTGACAGTCTGTCATGGAGAGGTATGAGAAGCACTGGCCGAGGCCGTACACTAATGGAGAGGAGGTGCTATTATTGGACCCGGAGACGGCGTACCCGAACCCGTTTGGGTTATGTTTTCATAGATGCTCTCCATGGTTGACGAAGTTCACATCAAAAGCCGTAGCATTTGAAGCTTGGTGGAGGAGCAGATGGTGGAAAATATGGCAGCGGTGTAAGTGCGGTCGGATAGGCAGAGAGAGAAGAGGCAGAGGAGACAGCTGAGAATGAACAAGGGAGACATAGAGAACATGACAAGTTAAGTTGTAACTTGTGAATTGTGAGAGAGAAAGAGAGAAGATGGATTTTTACTTGACTTTTGAAAGAAGAGAAATTAAGGATACATGTATTGAACATCACAAAGGGAAGAAATTTTGACAAACCATCCTTATCAACTGTTTAACTTTTGACCACTACACTACACATCCAAAATCCAAAACCAATTCCTGTAACCATTCATTACTAATTAACCCAATTATTCATTAGTAATTAGAGAAAAATTCGTTAGATAGGGTATGTTTGGTTGGATTGAGAATAGACTATTTTTGGAGTTAAGCTATTTGGAATAGTCTATTCGGTGTTTGGTTGGATTAGAATAAGTTAGAATAGTGAATCCAAACTTTTTGTCTTAGTAGAATAGGCTATTCTTAAGAATTTTTAAGTTTGACTATTCTAACAAGACAAACAATAGCTATTCTTGATTTGACTATTCTAGCTATTCTTTTTTCAACCAAACGTATCCAAGAAAATTTAGACAAATTAAGTAGGAGAAATAGACGGCTATCTGGAAGGAATTGGGCGGCTAAAAGGTTTTAATTTTTGTTGACAAAATAGCGCTTTGAGCTGTTTAAACTTGAAAAGGTCAACATAACACAAATTAAATTTAAAGCCGCTTATATTGATTTAATTGTCAAAATAGTACCCTTTTTTTTTTTTATTTGGTCCCCCCTTTTTGGGAAAGTAGTCAAGCTACCATAGATTTGCTTAATAAAATATAAGATTCATAACCAAATTAGAAGCATCATTTGAGACACACAAATTTTAATAAATGGTTTCATTGTTGTTGAATGTTGATGGCGGCTGATGATTATTTAATTGAATTGAATATGCAAGTAAAATAATTAATTGGTGCCAGAAAAAATGGACTTGTTAGTAGCTAGGCGTTGAAAATGAAAACGAGTTCCTACGGTTGTATTCGAATGATTATGATTATGAAAAAAAGGAATGAAAGCGGTTGTGTAATGTGTTGTGAACAGTGACTACTGACTACTGACTAGTGGTTTGTAAGCGTACACTTGGCATTATAATAATAATAGAGTAGAGCTAAGGTGCTCTTAAGCCCACCAAGCTTTCCGTGAGCTTAACTCAAAAACTTATAAATCCGACTTCAAACGATATTTCCAAACCGTTAGATGTTCAATCTATATTAAAATGTGCTGGAGAACAAATTTACATTTTTTGAAATTTTTTTACTATTTATTAAGCCGGTTTGAAAACCGCTGTTTTCTAATGGTGCAGATTTTTAAAAACAGCGGTTTTCAACCGGCTTAATAAATAGTAAAAAATTTCCAAAAAATGTAAAATTTGGTCTCCAAGCACATTTTAATATAGATTGAACATCTAACGGTTTAAAAATGTCGTTTGAAGTCGGATTGATAGGTTTTTGAATTAAGCTCACTGAAAGCTTGGTGAGCTTAAAGAGCACCTTAGCTCTACTCATAATAATAAATTAATTAAAAAAAAAAAAAGGAGAGCTGGGTGTGGCTGGAATGCTGGATTAATAAATGCAGGAGGCATTAAATGAGAGGATCCACAAATCCATTGACGGTGCCAACAAGGATGGATAATCCCACACGCACACTTTACTTATTACTTTACTTGATCATGACATCACCACTAAATCTTTGATTGATTGGGTTAATATATTAACAGAGTAGTTTTGGCTTCATGCAGCGCACCTACAGAATTAAAACAGCGCGGCATATGGTTCGTGCGCTGCATGAAGTTAGAACTACTCTGTTAAAATCTTTACACGATTGATTGATGTAGTTCGATTAGCTTTTTGTGGGCTGGGCTCCTCACTATTCTCATTTATGGGCCTGATGGGCCTCGTGGACCTAAGAAGTATGAGCCCATTTCTCCCTCGCTCGCTGCTTCTCGAAGCTTCCTCCACAAAAATTTCTTCAGTTTCCATGGCAGAGACGTCGGGAAACAACGGCAACGATCGCTCTTCTTTGGTACTAACTCCTCTCTCTTCTCTCTCTTCGCCTTTCCACTTGTACTCCTCAGTAAGTGTTTCCATGCTTGGGGCCGAAAACTTACTTGAGTGACTTGATTTCAGAAATTTCAGGGATTTTTGGGATCGATTGGATGGATGGGGCGACTTGTTGAATGAAAATTCTCTAAATTTACCAGACAAATCAAGCATGGTATAATGCCTTAAATTTTTATGAATTTACCAGAAAAAATCAAGCATGGCATAATCAAAATTACAAATTTATCCCTTTTTTTACATTTTTTGCCCACTGTTGTTGAAGGCATCTTCAAGTAGCACCATGAAAGAACAACAAGGGACCTCCAAATTTGCCCCTGAAAAGATTCTTAATCATACGGGAATGGGCTATCCATCTCTTTCGCATGATGAAGCTGTTCCTGATGCTACTTCAGAAAAAGAACTGGTACGAAATAAAAAGAGAGAGATGAAAAAAGGAAAAAAAAAACAAGGACCCCCCATGTTATTTCATTTTATACTGTTATACCAATGTGACCTTTCACAACTGACATGGTTTGATACATATCAGAGTGCCAGTAAAAGAACCGGAACTGACTTGTACTGTTGTTGACTTACCTGTTACAGTATTCATTTACTGACGAACTGGTCATTCCAAACCGGTATGAACCCTGATTATATTTGGTTATAGAAAGGAACATTTGTAGATGAACACGAAAAATTCATGTATAAGAAGCCATTTCTGACTGGTGTTTACTGAAATAAGGTTGTCTGATCCTTTTTGAGAAAATTGGCATGCAAATTTGACATGGATGTTTCTTCTTTCCCTTGATTTTATGTTGTTATTTTCTGGGGTTTTTAGGGAAATGAATATTTTAAACAAAAGAAGTTCAATGAAGCAATAGGTTGTTATTCGAGAAGTATCGGGTTAACTCCAACTGCTGTTGCTTTTGCCAACCGAGCTATGGCATATCTGAAAATCAAGAGGCAGGTTTTACAATATATAATGTTATTTCTTTCACCGTGAGTTGCTGAGAAATTAATATTACCTTGAAATTGGCTCAAATGCGTGTTTTCGTTTAAGGTTTTGTTACAAAAGTAACTTTGTTTCCTAATCAAAATCCACTTTTACATCATGAGGTGTAATGTTTGCATAAAAATGTATGTTGTTTTATAGCTTTGGAAAAAAGGCAGGGTTTTAATATAAAAGTATCTCTCAAGTTAATTGTGTTATGGAGGCTGGCTTATATCATTCATACATTCAGTTAATTTACGAAATTTGAAATGCATTAGTTTGAAGAGGCTGAGACCGACTGTACTGAGGCATTAAATTTAGATGATCGGTACGTAAAAGCATATTCACGCCGAGCAACTGCTAGAAAAGAGCTGGGGAAACTCAAGGAAGCTATGGAAGGTACTTGAACTTGTTACTTTGCACTTTTAATTTAAAGAATCATTTTGAGATTTTTTTTTTTTTTTATTTGGGGGGGTTGCGAAATTTGATTAAAATATGGATAAAAGTTTATTAGTTTGTATAACAGTGCCCTCTTGTAAAGAATAGAGCTGTGTTGTAGAAAACATGAGTTGAACAATTTGTGTTAACATTTGCAAGGCGATAATGCTTTTATATTTTTGTAATTAGAATCTAATTAAGAGGTTAATGTGCTAATTTTGCATGAATCAGGATCTCAATAAAGCTTGATGTTTTTCCCTTTTTATTTCAGATGCTGAGTTTGCAGTGAGCATTGAGCCAAACACTCAGGAGCTAAGAAAACAATACGATGATATCAAAGCATTGTACATGAAGGTGATTTCAAATTAATAATGTCTAATTCAGTAAACAGGCTACTAGAAGCTTAATTTTTTATTGATGAAATCAAGTTAAAGTTTATTAAATTAGAGTTTAGTTGAAAATCATGTTTTTGGTTACATAGTAGAGGATTGGTTTAGGCTTATTACATTTGAGGTTTAAATTAATTATTTTGGCATTTTTACCACAGTGAAGTTTTACTGTACTGGTCAGACAGTAGCAGTATGTGAAGGCTAACTGTAGTCTCTTTCATTTTTTTTCTTAAAGAAAAAGTATGATTCCCTTTGGTTTACATCACAGGAAATGACAAAGAAAATTTCTGGCACGGCAAGAGTTCTGTTCCTGAAGTTCACAAACGAGCATAAATGCCCACTGAAATTGCAAAGTTACTAGTGTCATGGTAAATTTTGTTATTTGCAGTTTGGTCCAGCATCTTATGAACTTGAAACAGAATGTACCAACTCATTACCTGCCAGTTTCTTTCTTTCTTATTTCTATATAGGCTGTTTTTTTTGTAACTGGAATTTTCTGTAATTGCAATTAAAACTAAGGTTCCGACTGTGGTATCATAATATAGGGCATGGTTGAGTGTTAATTGAGCTTAGATAGTTGGATTAAGCCAAGCATTTCTTTAGATCAAAATGGCTTGAGGTGTTTGTTAAAGCAACCAATTTCACATTTTATAGAGATTAAATTTTGTAAATTAATGCAATCATAGAGAGATGTAGTCTTTTCAGGGCACTGATACAAAAGCTCGCAAGTCTCCATTGATTTCCATACAAGAAAACAAGGTAGCTAAGGATGCTAGAAAGGTAAATGTATTTTTAAAAAATCTTTTCCTTATTTTAACTTACATTTTTTTTTTATGGTTGGCGAGAACGCCAACAAATATATTAATAAGAAAAAGGTTTATTTACAAAAGGATCCTATATCTAGCTCTAATTACATCTCATATTATATCCACAATCCCTAACCATGGTCCAACCATTGGCCTATCTCCAATGCCGTGGCATTTATTAGGCAGTGTACCACTTTCTGGTTGTTAGAGAAAACTCTTCTGTTCCGCTCTCACCAAAGCGCCCATGCACCTGCGGCCCAAACTTATATTTATATCAATTTTGTTGTTGTATTTACTTTTAACTTGGTTATCTTTCTTTAATAAATTTTGAAATGTTTTGTATGAGACATTGTGTGCATGCGCATACCTGTGTATGTGTATTTGGGTTTTTTTGGAGGGGGAGGGGATCACTTAAAATTTACTAAAACCCGAAAAAATAACATTATATCTTCGTTCCTAATTGATTTTCATTTATCATGCAATCAAAAGGAGAGCGTTCAAGCTGTTACAAGTCGAAGAAATGAGACGAAAGAATCGGTTCAAGATCTTGCTTCTCGAGCTGTTTCACATTTTTCATCAAACAATACCAAAAATATAGCTGTTCCAAAATCAGCTTATGAGTTGAGGCCTCTTGGAAGGCGCTTTTGATGACCGTCATATGCAAGCTCAGCTGTTGAAGGTTTGAATTTTGTTTCCTTTGCGTGTTCTCAGTATCAACAAATGAGGTAATGAAGTTTTTGATTCAGTAAAACTAAGTGAATGTCTTTTTGTTGGTTTTAGATTTTAATTGTGTGTATTTTTGTCCTTTTTTCTTAACAGATGATTTCACCAACTTCGCTGCCACAAATATTCAAAATTCACTCTCATTCTATTTAGTTGTTGATATTGTCAAATGCACTTCAACATTTTTCAGGTCTCTTTATTTTATTAAACATTATGTCTTTGTTGTATCATATTTTTCTTTATAAAGGACCAGCCTTTTTTTTTTTTGTTTTTATTTAGGGAAGAGACAGAACTGGCCATAGCTATTTTGGATAATTTAGTGAAGGTACCACGATTTGACATGATATGTATGTGTCTCTCCTCGTTTGATGTACAGGTTAGTGCTTTTTTATATTGGTTCGAATTTTGCATCTTTTTTCAAAAATTAGAGCTG
>JAJGRX010000571.1:0-17596 GCA_025461125.1 Carex kokanica
TATATAAAGAAGAGCTTGCATAATAAAAAAGTTAATGAATAAACAAAGATTAGGGACCTTGCTGCATAAAATCATATCCCAAAATGACAAGGGTATGCAAGCAAGATCACTAATCCCTTGTTTACTCACTTGCTGGTAAACAAATAGAGAAGTAAAGGAGTTTATCAGTGATCTCAGTGTTCAAACATGCTAAGAGCTGTGCTGACATGATACACAAGCACTACAGTAAGCCTTGGATGCATGAGATCAGTGGTGAACCTCTTTGAAGCCTCTACTGTCACCAAGATGTCCAAGAATGCCCTTCTGCTGAAAACTGGTGAATTAGAGGACATAGACTCTGATTCTATCAAGATAAATATGACAGGCAGATAGAGGACTTTATTTCGTATAGTCTAGCCTCAAATTTGGATTTTTCTGCTATTTGTTATGGATTTTTGAATCTCAGATTTTTGATTTTCTGATATTCCTCTTTTTCTGTTTCTTCATTTCTATTGCATATGGATCATGATATGATACCCCATACCAGACAAGAAAAAAAATCCCAGAGACCACTAAATAAATCATACATATAGATTAGCTCATGATGAACATTTTCATATAAAGAAATCAAAATTTGGTGTAGTAGTTTGTCCAGAATGAAAATAACAAATCAGACTTTCAGAACAGCAAAAACTGCAGTTTACCAGCAAACACCTCCATAGAAAACCCTTTACCAGTACTGGTTCTAAATCCCCAATGAGCTTGAAATAAATTGAGCTCGTAGAACACAACCTGACATACATTTCCATATAAAGAAATCAAATTCCATGTAGCCAATTAAAAGAAATGAAAATGACAAAACAGCATACCGGAAAGGGGAAAAACTGCAAATTACCAGAAAATACTCTTGCACAAAAACATACATTTGACATAGTTCTGAATTAATTTTGATAAAACTGTTTCACATCCATATAGATCATGACTTAATGAACATTTTCATATAAAGAACACAAAATTTGGTTTAGCCAATTGGCAGGAATTGATTTTCAAATTTGGCAGTTCAGAAAAACAGAAAACTTCACTATTTTGCGGTTTTGAAACATTGATGGAGCCCTGTATGTCATACCTTAAATTCTCAAATTTTTATGGACTAGAGAACAAACAACCTGGACAAATCCCAGCTTGAAATGATAAGCCGATAAGAAGAAATTCAAATCAGAAATTGGCACCCTGGCTCAGTTTGACATGGTCAGACCAGTTCATGTACCCCTCTTGCAAATCGAATAGAAGTCAGACCAAAGATCCAAATGACTTGATTCCACCTCTCAAAGACTTTGTTCATCCCTCTACAAATCCATAAAATTAAATCATCGAAATCCAATCTCTAAAGCCCTCAAAATCAAGTTTCAAAATTCAATTTACCTCAGTTTGAGAACTAATGCAGAATTTGTCTAAACACTATTAAAGGTCAGATTTGCAATGATAATTACACACTTCCATAAGGCTCCTCAAATAATGAGCTGAACCTGATAGGTGTGTAGTATAACTCGTGGACAACGTAACCCTAAACTTGTCTAGTCTAGATTATAGGGGGTTTTGAAAATGGGTTTAAAATAGTTTTTAAAATAGTTTAAGGTAGGATTCAATATCCTCAAGGTTTATGCGGTGATGCTAATTGTGCTAAGGTTAGAATTAAACAGTAAAATAGAGATTTTCTAGGGATCATGTGCTCTACTTCTAAATTATGCAAAATATATATTTTGACGATTCTCTACCCCGCATGCGGCATTGTCACTGTCGCATGCGGCATAGATTGTCCCACAGTATCCCGCATGCGACACTGTCACTACCCCGCAAGCCTACTGGGTTTCTGCTTACGTGATTTGAAAGGTTTTTCGATCTTGCGATCAGCTTTTGGGCATTCAATTCTAAGTATCCAAGGAATGCAATTATCATTCTCACACAAACACAATTGATCATTCCCTATTCTACCTCACAATTAAATATCCCAAAGACCCTACCTAATTAAGGTGTTTTCTAATATAATCTAAATAGACAATTTACGCAATTCTGCCAAGGGAGCCTACTGGGTTCTAATCCTAGCCTTTTGAACCGCTACCATTAATCGTTAGCTTAGGTGCTAGTACTTACATGTTTGTCCCTCACATAAGGACACAATGACTATGCAACCTTATGGCATATATATTACTTTGGCATATATTAGACAGAACTATGTATGCAATGATACAATAAAAATGAATTTAAAATAACAAAGCAAACTCAAATCAACATAAACAAAACATAAACATATACTAAAATATAATTAAGAATTCGAGTATATCCCTCACCCTAGAGATGAGAAGTTTTAGCTTCTCATGGCCATGATAAAATAAAATGAATAAAATAAAGATAATATAAATTACAATCCAATTGAAGATGGATGAACCTCTTTCTCCTTAGATAACGCATTCATCTCCTGCTCGGCTTCCGATGGCTACCCTTCTCTCTCTAATTACTCTAAAACCTAACCAAGCAATGAGAATTTATAATCTCGAGTCTATGGACTTAACATAATTAAACACACACACTAAAATCAATTACAAGAGAGGCTTTTATAGCCTTCCTAAATGAGAGGGGGAGTAATAGAGGTAGTGGAGAACGTGGGAACTTGGAGTGCACTTCAAGTTTGCTTAAATGAAGCCAAAAGTAGCTAAGATAACTTGGCTCTGAAGAAATTGCGTCCATCTGGGAGAATTTTATCGAAAATAGCATCAACGGTGAAGATCTGATCAGAATCAGAA
This sequence comes from Carex kokanica, assembly GCA_025461125.1. Classification (NCBI taxonomy): domain Eukaryota; kingdom Viridiplantae; phylum Streptophyta; class Magnoliopsida; order Poales; family Cyperaceae; genus Carex; species Carex kokanica. The sequence continues at coordinate 2,781 of JAJGRX010000571.1, forward strand.
CAGTCCACAGCTTGAGTCCATGAATCGTGCTGCATAAGTCTATTCTGCATGCGACATAGGGGAACCCGCACGACTTCTTGACTTAGCAGATTTTGCTGTAGTTTTGTCATTTCGCATGTTGTGCACTTTGTGTGAGGTGTTGCATGCCCTATGCGATGCCCTGTTTTGGTGCTATCTCCAGAAAGCGTTTAAATATGACACTTTCGCTCCATTTTTGGCCTAAATACACAACTTTCTCCAAAACCTACTAAAATAGCCTAAAAACACGTTTGCGGTAAATAAATTGGGAAAATTGCTACTTTGCATTCGCTTTTGGCTATTTTTTTCAAGAAAAGATAGTGATTTTCGCTATATGTTTTGGCCCAATCACACCATACCATACCTGTAAGCGATAAAAGCTGGCACCACATCATATGCTCTGAGTCCTATCGTGCACCCAACATCTCGACAACCTGACTTGGCAACCCTTCATATTCCGTACTAGGGCTTTGGTCCGTATTGGCTGATACGGTCAATACTAGAGCCTTAGCATGTGAGTTGTGCTTTTCCGATTGATTCGATTCTTGCTCCAAATGATGTAAAATAGACCCAAAACATGGTTCCAGCATTAAAATATAAAATAGGCAATAAGCTTTTTCACATAATAACTAAACATAAAGGTGAGAAAATAAGACAAAACCTAAGCCAAAACCTACGTAATTCACTACCAAAGGGAGCTTGAACAACTGTCTATAATAATTTGGTTAAAAAAGAAATCTTTTGAGTTTGAAGCATTATTACCACATGCACTGGGGTTGCTCTGGTAGCTTAGAAGCGCCGAAAGTTGTTGAAGGACTTGTTGCATTTGATCCCCAGCACTTGAACCGCCATATATAGAGTGCCCCGCTACCGCCATAGGATGCCTCTAACCCGTTTGGGAATGACCCGCCAGCAACAGAAAAAGCTCCTCTAGTGGTAATTTGATTGTTGGGTTGAAATCCGAATCCAGAGGGACCCACTAGCCCATTAACTCCATTCTCTTCATTAGAAATAGTATAATTTTTTTTTTGATGTTTTTCTCCCCATTTTGATTCTGATTATTTCCCTTGAATTTTTGTGGTCTGAGATGAGATAGAGATGCCAACATTTATCCTGAGTGTGACTCTCTTTTTTACAGTGGTTACATTTTTCATTTTCAGTTTGATTTGGGCAATTTTGGAAGCCAGAATTTTGATTTAAATTAGAATTTTTACAGCTAAGCCATGGGTCTCATGTTCCTAATGGCTTGAATTATGTGGAACATTCATGGAAAGTCTCTTATTTTCCTCTTGTTGAATTAAATTTTAAATTTGAGAATAAGAAGAAAGAGGTACCGTGGTCCTGATTTGAGATCTTACTTCTTCATAACTCGGATTTAAACCCGCGAGGTACTGAAAAATATCATCCTCTTTGGCCTGCTTCTGAAGTGTGGCCAGATCTGTTGTTATTGTTACTAAGAAATTATTTTACTGGCCATATATGACTTTTACCGATTTTCACAACTCATGTGTCATTTCCACCATCATAAAGAGGTCATATACAACTGGCTCCATTGAGTTCATGAGTAAGGTGATGACTTTATCTTTGGTGGTTCTTCACAGTTTTTGCTGCCCTTTTTTCTTCCTTGGTTAGTTTGCTGAATCTGCAGCTTCTGGTTTTTTATTTTCTCCATTAATTTATTCTAACATCTCTCGACCACTTATGACTCTGGATGCTGCCATTGCCCATGACACATAATTTCTGCCATTGAGGAAACTGTTTGTTAGCTTGGAGAAATTTGTTGTCTCGATTTGCCCTTCTTGAGCCATCTTTCTTTTGCTGAATTTTGTTGTGATTGTGTTTTTTCGGCTACAGAAATCTTATGGCTCTTATACCATGTTATTTTGGTAAGACAAAGAGAGAAGAGTTTAAGAAAACAAAATGTTTTTGCAATCTTATTTTTTTGTTTACAAGTATCCCGATTTATAGTTACTGCACAACAAACAACTAGCCGTTGAAATGCACTATTTACTATTGCTATTAATTACAAGACATTATTTCCTATTATATTAAATAAACTAGCTGTTATAATTTGAATCCTATTTTATATTTCAACAACACTACTACAATACTAAGAGGTGTATCAAGAACATCGAAACCGTGCAAACTAGCCTTCTTAAGAAGTGGAACCTTTGCTTTGGAGACACATCCACCTCCAAGTCTGCTGCTGGTGAAGATACATCGTCCGAATGATGAAGGTGCACGTGGAGGGAACTCATCGGAGGAGGAAGGAGAGGGTGGCCCATCGTGATCCCGCCGCGTAGCTAGATCATTTCTATCTTTTATTTTCGGTTTAGCTTGAGAGATTTATCATATCTAGTTGAACTTTAGATATGTTATGGTTGTTATGCCTTTGATCTTGTGTTGCATGACGAACATGTGTTGTTTTATTTTGTTGGCATGTTGAATTGTTTGAATTGCTTATGGCGCGTATGATTTAAATTTGCTAGATGAATTATTATTGCATATTACTTTGAGGGATCAAATTACACCGTTTTTTGGTGACATCGAATGACATTGTCCATTTTCAAAGTTCAAACAGTCGATCCAAACCGTTCAATATGATGGATATATTAAAATGTGCTTGCAGATCAAATTTTACATTTTTTTTGAATTTTTTTACTATTTATTAAGATGGGTACAAAAATTCAATGGTCTGAAAACAACGATTTTGTAAAGTACTTAATAAATAGTAAACAAATTCAAAAAAATGTAAAATTTTATCTGCAAGCACATTTTAATATATCCATCATATTGAACGGTTTGGATCGACTGTTTGGACTTTGAAAACTTTAAAAATGGACGATGTAATTCGTTGTCACCAAAAACGGTGTAATCCGATCCCTTCTCAATATATATATATATACATTGACATATATATATGCTAGTATGTTGCGTGTGCGTTGCAATGGGGACATGTTATAAGAGAAAAAACATATTTTTATAAAAAATAAACATACCAACAAAAATAATAATTATTCAAAAATTTAGGAACATGGTAATAGAGAATTTATATTGGAGAGGATACTAATCAGTTAACTAATCCATCAAAATGGAATGTAATTTTTCTCCATTACAGCAGAGATTGAAATATTGATTTGTTAACTTTCTTTTAAATGTGATTAATTTTTATTTGATTGCTTCATCATGTATTAGTCAAATCTTTAAATTCATAGATTACTTAAAAGATTAACACACAAATTAAAATTCAAAGATGACTTGTTAGGTTTACAAAGTTGAAATCATCACTTTACAGAGTTGTGTACAAAGATTTACAAATTTGAAAACTTGAATTTAATGAGTTGGATGACTTTCGACATTCGAGGTGGTCCCGATAAAAAGATGATAGTTGGGGGATTTAAGTTGGGATTGATTTTTTTAGGGGGGATTTGAAATCAACAATTTACAGAGTTATGTACCGATGTTTGTAGACTTTAAAAACTTAGATTTAGAAATGTTTTAGAAGGTAGATCACCACTAGCAATTTTCTAGAAGATCGAAAATAGATAGTTGGATAATTTCACCTAAAATTGAGTCCGGAGACAACTAGCATGCATATATATATATCATATTGCCATGAATCATCTATCTTGATATTTTAATTTTAACGGAATATAACGAATATTCACTTAAAAAACAGTCAAACAAATAAAACTATATATATAATCTCGGTGACGTACCTCAAATTTTACTTACAAGCTACCATGTATATATATATATATATGATGGTTTGTCAATGTGTAACATCGATCAGCTACAGATACTATTAAACTTCAATAAGTCAACACGGCAATCATAATTAATGCAATAGAGATTATAATTAATGTTAAAATTGAGTCCGGAGACAACTAGCATGCATATATCATGCATATTGCCATGAATCATCTATTTTTATATTTTCATTTTAACGGAATATAACGAATATTCACTTAAAAAACAGTAAACAAATAAAACTATATATATAATCTCGGTGACGTACCTCAAATTTTACTTACAAGCTACCATGTATATATATATATATAGAGTGAGGCTATGGTACTACGCATAGCACAGTTGGATCCGTGCTACGGCTCAAAATTTGAGTTTTTAAAATCCTAACGGTCCATCCAAACCGTTCAACATGATTATAAAATGAATATGTACTTGCAAACCAAATTTTACATTTTTTTAAATTTTTTTACTATTTTTTTAGATAGGTAGAAAATCACTTAATCTGAAAATTCTGGACCATCCAAAAACAGTGATTTCTACCTATATAAAAAAATAGTAAAAAAGTTCAAAAAAATGTAAAATTTGGTTTGCAAGTACATATTCATTTTATAATCATGTTGAACGGTTTGGATGGACCGTTAGGATTTTGAAAACTCAAATTTTGAGCCATAGCACGGACCCATCAGTGCTATGCATAGTACCATAGCCTCACTCATATATATATATATATATATAGTGCTGGGCTTAGCTAAGCCATGGTGTAAAACGACTTGGTGCTCCACGCCTCATTATTTCTATTTTGAAAATCCAAACGACCGATCCGAACCGCTCAAGTTGTTCTCCATATTGATATGTGCTTGGAGACCAAATTTTACATTTTTTGGAATTTTTTTACTATTTATTAAGCCACTTTGAAAATCACTGATCCGGCGGTCCAGAAATTTTTACTGTTTTTTTACTGTTCATAAGGATTTTCAGATTTTCAAAGTGGCTTAATAAATAGTAAAAAAATTCCAAAAAATGTAAAATTTGGTCTCCAAGCACATTTCAATATGGAGAACATGTTGGAAGGTTCGAATCGACTATTTGAACTTTGAAAATGAAGATATGGCGTGGAGTACCAAGTCGTTTTACTCCATGGAGTAGCCTAGTCGGACTCTATATATATATAGAGGAGGGATCCGATTACACCTTTTTTGGTGACACACTTTGACACCTACCATTTTCAAAGTCCAAATAGTCGATCCAAACCGTTCAACGTGATGGATATATTAAAATGTGCTTGGAGATCAAATTTTACATTTTTTTGAATTTTTTTGCTATTTATTAAGATGGTTACAAAAATCGTTGTTTTCAGACCATTGAAAAACAGCGATTTTGTAACCATCTTAATAAATAGTAAAAAAATTCAAAAAAATGTAAAATTTGATCTCCAAGTACATTTTAATATGGTGATCATGTTGAACGGTTCGGAGCGATTGTTTGGATTTTGAAATCGCAAAATTGACCTATATAAAAAACGGTGTCATGATGTGTCACCAAAAAAGGTGTAATTGGATCCCTCCTCATATATATATATATATATATATATATATAGTGCTGGGCTTAGCTACTTCATGGAGTAAAACGACTTGGTGCTCCACGCCTCATTATTTTCATTTTGAAAATCCAAACGACCGATCCGAACCGCTCAAGTTGTTCTCCATATTGATATGTGCTTGGAGACCAAATTTTACATTTTTTGGAATTTTTTTACTATTTATTAAGCCACTTTGAAAATCGCTGATCCGGCGGTCCAGAAATTTTTACTGTTTTTTACTGTTCATAGGGATTTTCAGATTTTCAAAGTGGCTTAATAAATAGTAAAAAAATTCCAAAAAATGTAAAATTTGGTCTCCAAGTACATTTCAATATGAAGAACATGTTGGAAGGTTCGAATCGACTATTTGAACTTTGAAAATAAAGATATGGCGTGAAGTACAAAGTCGTTTTACTCCATGAAGTAGCTAAGTCCATCTCTATATATATATATATATATATATATATAGAGATGAGCTATGCTACTCCATAGAGTAAAACGCGTTGGTACTCCACGCCGTATTTTCATTTTGAAAGTCCAAACGACCGATCCGAACCGCTCAACTTTTAATCCATATTGGAATGTACTTGGAGACAAAATTTTACATTTTTTGGAATTTTTTTACTATTTATTAAGTCACTTTGAAAATCTGAAAATCCGGATGAACAGTAAAAAACAGTAAAAATTTCTGGACTGCCGGATCAGTGATTTTCAAAGTGGCTTAATAAATAGTAAAAAAAATCCAAAAAATGTAAAATTTGGTCTCCAAACACATATTAATATGGAGAACAAGATGAACGGTTCGGTTCGGTCGTTTGGATTTTCAAAATAAAAATATAGTGGCGTGGAGCACCAACGCGTTTTACTCCATGGAGTAGCATAGCTCATCTATATATATATATATATATATGATGGTTTGTCAATGTGTAACATCAGCTACAAATACTATTAAACTGCAATAAGTCAACACGGCAATCATAATTAATGCAATCATATATATATATAGAGATAGACTATGGTGAGTTGTAAAGTAAAACAACGTTGTTTTACTTCACGTTCATATTCTTATTTTGAAAATACAAACCATTGATCCGAACCGCTCAACATGATCTCCATATTGAAATGTGCTTGGAGACCAAATTTTACATTTTTTTACATTTTTTTGGATTTTTTTACTATTATTAAGCCATTTTGAAAATCGCTGATTTGAGTGAACAGTAAAAACTTCTGGACCATTAGATCAGCAATTTTCAAAGTGGCTTAATAAATAGTAAAAAAATTCTAAAAAATGTAAAATTTGGTCTCCAAGCACATTTCAATATGGAGATCATGTTGAGCGGTTCGGATCGGTTGTGAGCGTGAAGTAAAAATCACCTCTTACTTCACAACTCACCATAGCCCAGCTATATATATATATATATATATATATATATATATATATAGTAGGGCTATTGCACTTTGCGAAGTAAAGCGAAATTTTACTTCACGCTCATATTTCCATTTTGAAAATCTAAAACGTCGATCCGAACCGTTCAAGTTGATCTCCATATTGAAATGTGTTTGGAGACCAAATTTTACATTTTTTGGAATTTTTTTACTATTTATTAAGCCACTTTGAAAATCGCTGATCCATTGTGAACAGTAAAAAAATAGTAAAAAATTCTGAACCAATGGATCAGCGATTTTCAAAGTGGCTTAATAAATAGTAAAAAATATTCCAAAAAATGTAAAATTTGGTCTCCAAGCACATTTCAATATGGAGATCAACTTGAACGGTTCGGATCAACGTTTTGGATTTTCAAAATGAAAATATGAGCGTGAAATAAAACATTGGCTTTACTTCGCGAAGTACAATAGCACAATTCATATATATATATATATATATATAGGAAATGGCTAGCATGCTACGCGTAGCATAGAGGGCCTCCGTGCTACGGCTCAATATTTGAGTTTTCAAAATCCTAACGGTCGATCCGAACCGTTCAACATGATCTCCTTATGAATATGTACTTGCAAGCCAAATTTTACATTTTTTAGAATTTTTTTACTATTTTTCTAGATAGGTAGAAAATCACTTGATCTGAAAATTATGTACCATTCATATCAAGTGATTTTCTACCTATCTAAAAAAATAGTAAAAAAATTCTAAAAAATGTAAAATTTGGTTTGCAAGTACATATTCATATGAAGATCATGTTGAACGGTTCGGATCGACCGTTAGAATTTTGAAAACTCAAAAATTGAGCCGTAGCACGGAGGCGCTATATGCTACGCGTAGCACCGCAGCCATTTCCTATATATATATATATATATATATATGATGGTTGCCATGAATGATCTATCTTGATATTTTCATTTTAGCGGAATATAACGAATATTCACTTAAAAAACAACAGTAAAACAAATAAAACTATATATATAATCTCGGTGACGTACCTCAAATTTTACTTACAAGCTACCATGTATATATATATAAATATATGATGGTTTGTCAATGTGTAACATCAGCTACAGATACTATTAAACTGCAATAAGTCAACACGGCAATCATAATTAATGCAATAGAGATTATAATTAATGTAACATCGCTTCCACTACCATGCATATGTTCATGTCGAGTCCAACGCGGTGTAGCACGAGTCTGCACGTGCCAACCTTAGGTGGGGTCCGGATCCCCTAAAGTAACTCAATTTTTGGGTTTTGAATCGAGGCCATCCGATTTGAATTCATCGCTTGAGATTGTCTCGGGATTCGAATTCGTCGTCGGGATGTGTGTGCTCACTTCGGAGATGGATTTTCGCAGATTCGAATCGGACGGTCCCGATCTAAAACCCAAAAATTAAGTTACTTCACTGGATCCGAATTCCCTTAGGTTGGGGGAGGGGGGATTTAAGTTTTGCTTTTGTTTAGAATCTAGATCAAATCTGACTATTTAAATTAATCCGATCGATTCTACTGATTGGGAATTGAGAAGTTGCGAATTTAAATATAATTGATTATATATATATATATATATATAGATTGAATTATAGATACGAAATTCGTAAAATAGTTCGAGTAAAATCTGATGCGATTATTATATAAGTTATTTTTCTTACGAAATTTTCTGTATTACACGCATAATATCACAACTTTATTTATTTGTATTTCAAATGTCAAATTCAAACTTTTAATCATCTTCAATATTATTATGCAAGATACGTTCATGTAAAATTTTCTAATTTTTTTTAGTTCATTTTATAGTTAATTAAGTAGTTGAAAAATGAATATATCTACCAAAATATGATAGATTAATTTTAATGTTTTTATTGTTCGTTCACTTGATCTAAGTATAATTAAAGAAAGATTCAAAATTTTACATGACGATAACAAATTTGTAGGAAATTTACATTCGACATATCAATAACAAAACATAAGAGTTTGAAGTGGATTAATAAATCTAATATAATATGTTGGGAGCTAAAAAACCAGACTACCTCTAACTCAAAATTTCGAAAACAATAATCACATCGTTGCATTGTTAGTCTCGGCCCAAATTTGAACGCAGGCCCAAAGTAGCAAAATTCCAGGTGTTAATAATTTTTTTCCCTAATCCTTGAAGTGGCGAGCCCAATATTCACCAAGGGCCCAATATTCAGCAAGGTCCAATATTCGTCAAGGATCCTTGCGTCAAAGATCTAGTGGTTTTAATCGTCTCCGGTATTCTTTCCTTGGAAAAAAAAAAGAGATGATTTTTTCTCAAAAAAAGATAAAAGAAAAAAGAGATGATTTTGACCATTTCACCCATACCTAGTGATTTGAAAACGGTCCGGTCCGGACCCGGCTGGGCCACGGGTCTTACGGGTCGGAAGGGTTAAACGGGACGGGTCTGGCGAGCCGGTTTTTTTTTCTTAGGCCAAATCCGTGTCAGGACCTTGGTCCAAAATGAAACGATTTGGTTCAGTCCGGGGGTTTAGGAAAGGGTCCGGCAGGTTCGGGCGGGTTGGGTCGATCTACACGGGGCGGTCCGAGTTTGGTCCGGTCCGGTCCGGATTGGTTACACGGGTTTCCACGGTCTGGTCCTACATGGTCCAAGGGAAAAAAAATTGAACCAAACCCGTGCTAGACCCGTTCTTAGCATAAGTCTGGTCCGGTCCAGATTTGGGGCATGGTCCGAGCCGGTATGGGTCTGAACCAAGAGTTGTCCGGTCCAGTCTTGGACCGGCCGGGATTTTCAAATCACTACCCGTACCTCTGAAAATGGGTCGATTTTGAGTTGGCTCGGTCGAGTCGGATTGGAATTGGCCAGACCGAGCTGAGTTAAGCCCGAGTTACACAGATAACAAGTTTTATCATGAAAATAAACGGAATCATTTGGAGCGATTCTCTCGTCGATGGACCAATTTTTTTTTTTTTTTTTTGGCATGGGTAGTCAAAGGAATTTGGGGGAAAAAATAGGCAAGGTTGTAAAAAAGAAAATGAAATTTAAGATATTATAAAATATTAAATAGATGTAGTGTACATGCAGTGTTTTGTTTTATTTTGATAATTCGGCTTGATTTTATAGTGGGCTATGAATCTCCTCTCCAGTTCTTCATCCATTTTTATCCTCTTAATTATCAAATAATTTATATTGATGCATACCTCTTGCATGCACCTAAAAATTAAATAATGATAGCTGTGAAAAACAACCTTTTTACAACTTTTTGTTCTTTTTTAGTACAAAAATATTCTTTTTCGAAATATTCGAGTTTCTGATCTGATTCAAGCTAATTCCCAGTGATTCAGTCAATTCTGATTCCATAGTCAACTCACCAATTCCTAATACAATTCTAATTTTGAGAGCCATGATTTCACCTATTCTTGGTTTTTGTACCATTTTGCAAAGCTTGTACCATTGTAATACTTGCTAAAATTGGCCACTGTATTTTTTCTGGCACTGGGACCAGTCCGTACCAGCAGTGTTTTGTGTATTGGTACACTGTTCTAATTTATCCATGGGTCTATCTTATAAATTTTCCATCTGTTGGCAAGTAGTACAAGTTAGAGAGCCCAAATTGATCATGAAAGTTACAATACAACATTGTCAATATCCACACTAAAAAAATTGGAAGGGAGGAAAAAATCACAGGTCAAGGAAAGAAAATAAGGCCACGTCTCAATTTAAGAAAGCCTCAAACTAAGAAAGAAGTCAAGAAAAGAATTTTGATAACTCAATTTTTACAGCATGATTTTATATTAAATTAGTTACAAAATTTATATATTTGACATGTAAACGCATTACCAAGCTGTGAAGTAAAACAATTTCAACAATTTAGATTCGTCGTTTGATGTTAATCCGATAGGTTTTTGAAGTTAAACTCACCAAAGACTTGGTGAGCTTAAAAGCACCTTAGTTATAGAACTTGTAATAAACCTAAAATTCTGCTTTTAAAATTTTTAATCAATAGAGTGACATAACCGAAAGTCTTGGATTTCATTTCTAGCCTACTCCAACTTATTTGTGACTAAATACTTGGTTGTTGTTGTTGTCGTTGTAGAGTGATATAACCAAAAGATAGAATTTAAAAAATGTTCCTTTTCGAATGGGAAACATTTCTAGCCTACTCCAACATTGAGTGATATAGCCTACTCCAACTTATTTGCAACTTTTTGTTCTTTTTTTAGTACAAAAATATTCTTTTTCGAATGGGAAACATGCTAAACAGAAACCCATAAGTATGGATGATTAATTGAAAAGTAGTTAGATGGATGATTAATTGAGTAAAATTGTCCATTAATTAATTTTTTTTTTATGCTCTAGTATCGAGTCTCGGCTAATATGACATCGGTGTCATATTACACTAACTTCAAAATTAATTGAATAGACTTCAAACGACTAATTCAAACCGTTCAAACCGATTTACTTTACAAGTGATGCGTTTACATGCAAATTTTTATATTTTTGAGTTATTTTAGTATCAAATCAAGCGGTAAAAATATTGAAAAATGAATGTATTAAAATTAACTTAAAAACTCACACATTTGACCGTTTGACTTAATACTTAATAAATTCTAAAAAATTATAAATTTTGCATGTAAACACACCTAATGAAGTAGATCGGTTTGAATAGTTTGAATTCACTGTTTGAAATTGATTGGATAGCTAGGTTTTGAAGTTGGTATTATATAGGCTGAAATGACACTCATGTTATACTAGCCAAACTCTCTAGTATGGTTCAAATTTAGATGATAAGTTTTCTTGTGTGAATATCAACACATAGCACTAGTATTGTTCAAATTTAGGGAATGGACTCTCCTCTTTTCTTAGAGAAAAACAAAATCCTGTTTTTCCGATCCCAACCATTCAAACTTATCGAATGAAAATTTTTGAATGATTGAGATTGAAAAAGCAGGACTCTACTTTTCTCTGAGAAAAGCAACAGAGTCGGATCCCAAATTTAGATGTTTGAATTGTGAATCCAATAATATAGATTCTTTTTGCCACAAACAAATGTACTAAATAAGTAACAAATATGTTTTTAAAATTCATATACATGTTCACACTTCATACAGATTCAGAGTTATGTTGCTGTCCAATGACACCGCAAATTCTTCAATGAAGGCTTCTTATATCCCTCCCAACTCAACCCTTTCTCCACTGAATTCGCATCCTCTGAGATATCTCATATTCTACATGACTTTTTGTAAAATCTCAACCGTTCAACGACGTTATGCACGAATCTCAAAGCTCAAATAATACTGCCCTGCGCTATCCCCGAATAGGCACCGGACACTTTGATCACGCAATTTATGAGATATCTCAGAGGATACACACTCTTCTCCACTAGTGGGTAATTCAAAGATGACAGCTAGGTAGCACACAAAAGTCAACTTTTTTGACATCCAAGTCCCTATTCATGTACTATGTTCCAGCACGTCTGTTGGCTCTCTTTCTCAACTACAGTGTATAGAATTGATAAGTCGACCAACTTTGCCTCATGTCTCTATTCATATTAATTCCGCTGGTGTGCTGGAGTCATTACACACCATCTACTGCAGCCAGTTACACACACACAAGTCTATTGGCTCTGTTTGAATTCCTAAATTCCGTGTCATCCTGTCTCACCACTGATGAGAATATAAGAGGGCCAGCCCTGAAACCCTTATAAGCAACCACACACAACCTGTAAGTTGGGCTTTTAGCATTTTAGCAATGAGGGGCATTCTTTTGTTCCTTACCCTCTTTCTACTCCCTGTGGTTCAATCTTCTCTCACATCTCAAGCACAAGCTCTCCTCCATTGGAAATCCACTCTCCAGATTCAACAACCTCTTTCATCTTGGAATCTGCATGTCCACCCGTGCAACTGGACTGGAATCACTTGCCATGACACTTACAAAAGAAGGCAAGTTATCACTAAAATTCATATTTCCAACAAGGGTCTAGTTGGAAAATTAGATGCTCTAAATTTCTCTGCTCTTCCATCCACCAGAATTTTTAATATCAATAAGTCTCTTCTCAAAACTCACATTTCTTGGTCTCCAAGATAATGTTCTCAGCGGTTTGATTCCGCCAAGCATTGGAAACTTAACCAATCTTGTCACTCTGTATCTTCGGGGCAATAATCTCTCCGGACCAATCCCTCCTGAAATAGGTGAACTTACACATTTGAAATATTTAGAATTATCAGTAAACATTTTGAGTGGAGAAATACCTACTAATTTTGGAAACTTAACCAATCTTGTCAATATGCGTCTTTGGAGTAATAAGCTCTCCGGATCGATCCCTCCTGAAATCGGAAAACTTAGAGATTTGACAGATTTAGAATTATCAGAAAACTATCTGAGTGGACCAATACCTACTAATTTAGCAAACCTAACCAATCTTGACTCTCTGTATCTTTGGGGTAATAATCTCTCCGGACCAATCCCTCCTGAAATAGGTGAACTTACACATTTGACAAGCTTAGAATTAATAGAAAACCATTTGACTGGAGAAATACCTACTAATTTGGGAAATTTAACCAATCTTGTCGAGCTGAGTCTTTCGAGTAATAAGCTCTCCGGATCGATCCCTCCTGGAATCGGAAAACTTGGACATTTGACATATTTCGATCCATCAATAAACTATCTGAGTGGACAAATACCTGCTTTTTTAGGAAACTTAACTAGTCTTGTCTATTTGCTTCTTTCGGATAATAATCTTTCCAGATCAATACCTCCTGAAATTGGCAGGCTTACATATTTGATAGAAATAGAACTACATAATAACTTTTTAAGTGGAGAAATTCCTAGTGTTCTAGGAAACCTGAGTAAAATGAACGTCGTTCATCTCTCATCAAATTTTCTATCGGGGGTAATACCAGCAGAGCTCGGTTGTTTAAAAAGATTGTTTCATCTAAATTTAAGTCACAACAATTTCATTGGAAATGTACCAGAAGAGTTGGGAATGTTACATGCTTTAACATATCTTGATATATCGTCAAACAGTCTGACAAGTGTGCCAGAAGAACTTGGCAACTGTGTTAATCTTGAATTACTAAACCTCAGCAATAATAGGTTGACTGGAAAAATTCCTTCTCATTTTGGAAACTTAGAACACTTACTGGACCTCCTAGATTTAAGCTCAAATTTTTTAAGCGGGGAAATACCAATAACGCTAGAGAAATTAATCATGTTACAAAATCTTAATCTATCTCACAACAACCTACGCGGTCAGATTCCATCTTCATAGGGCAACTTGTTAAGCTTGTCAACCATGGATTTGTCATACAATCAACTAGAGGGTCCAGTGCCTGACAAAAAATTCTTTCAGAATGCCATAAAACAATGGTTCCTACACAACAAAAATCTTTGTGGCACTGTTCAAGGTTTGCCCCCCATGTGATGGATTTGTTAAAGACAAGAATGATTCAACTAGACTACGAATGGTTAAGTTGATTGCAACTCTAACTTGTTGTGCTGCATTACTAACATTTTTCTTACTCTGGCTACTTTACCTACTTTACTCAAAAAAGAGAAAAGCAAAACCAGGGCACATTGGCAATCCTAGTAGAGGAGAAATTTTTCCGTGTGGAATTTTGATGGAAGAGATGCATATGAGGAGATAATAAGGGCCACCGAGAATTTTGATGAGAAATATTGGATTGGAAGTGGAGGCCATGCAACAGTTTACAAAGCGATTTAGAGCCAGATAACCTCACAGTAGCTGTAAAGAAAATCCAGTTAGTAGGCAGTGAAACTTCAGTAGATCTTGAAGCATTCCACAGAGAAATTAGCACTATAACCCAGATCCGACACCGCAACATTGTGAAATTATTCGGTTATTGTTCCTCACCTCAAAATAAATTTCTTGTATACAAGTATTATGAGAAGAGGGATTTAAATAATATTCTCAATAGTGAGGAAGCAATAGAGCTGGATTGGGAAAAGAGAATCGTTATATTGAGAGATGTTGCATGTGGTCTCTCACATTTGCATCACGATTGCTATCCACCAATAGTACATAGG
>JAJGRX010000805.1:0-22245 GCA_025461125.1 Carex kokanica
TATGTTGAGGGGATTTCCTTGACGAGGAAAAATATCATCTCCTTGTCCATGATTGATCTAGTAGAGAACCTAGTAGTAAAATATCGAAAATTTAGAATAATTCAATTGGAAGAAATATATGACTTAGCTAATTAATATTACAAAGAACAAATGAACTGATGATTTTCAAGTTCATGAAAAATAAGAACAGAAAAGACCAAAAACTGAACTGATGCTTTTGATATATAGGTGAACTGGAAGTCACCGTCGCCCTAATAATCTTCCAGCCAGCGTAGTACCAAATCTCTTTGCTCAAATGTCTTACCGCATGATGCACATGCCTGTAGCCCTGGGAATGAAAATTGCAAGAAAAACAGAGATAAGTGTTAAAAATTGAAGACGGTATGACTATGGGGCTAAGCCACTGATTAAATGGAAGAGAGATATTATTATCAAACTAACCAATCGCATCTGAAATTTGTGGCTTCTGAATTTCCATAATTACTATTGTGGCAGTATCTGTTGGAACTGCATCCTTACGATGTGTATAATTGTCAATATGGATTACAGGAATGCTGGATATGAATTGCTGGTCTTGGCCCTCATATGCTTTGCACAGTTGAACCAAATTCCGGGAGCAATCTTATATTTAACTCCTGTAGGTTGGGAGGCATGCTATCTGAAAGAGATTTAAGCCTATGACACCATTCTAATGCCATCTTCTTGAGTGCGGAGAGCTGGGTCAAGCTGGCTGGAAGGTGCTCAAACTCACAGTTGGAAAATGTGATCTCTTTCAATGCGGTCAGCTCTTCAAACCATAAATTTTGATTATTTGTAAACTGGGTAATCTCTGAGAATTTCAAAACCGGGAGGGAAGGAAGACTCCCTAAAATTAGGTGGAACTCATGATTCCAAAGACTGGAGTGATCTGCTTCTATATGGGTAAGTGATCGCAACCCTGCATCCTGATGCACTTGTAAACCCTTCCCTTTTGTTGGTCCCTTGTAGAATACGTGCTAAAAAGCTTTGGGCACTGAACAAGTGTCAGACGTTTAAGGTGAGTAAGAGATTGCAGATCTACGTTGATTTCAATTTCTGGCAATACTCGAGATTTAGATCCTCCAAGAACGGCATGTTAAGGGGTCTGAAGGATGCTCACATCTATGAATTTAAATCCAAGTGGGTAATAGAGGATAGATTGGGCATTGAATTTCCAAGTGAAATCAGGCTGCTGCATTCACAAATTTTCAATTTTTTGAGGGTTGAGCTGAAAAGGTGAAGTGGTGCTTTTCTCAGGGTTATGTTGTTTTCAATAGTTAATTTAGAGAGACGTGGAAAAAATTCTCTAGCTCCTGCATCAGTCCATTCTTCACAGTTGGACAATCGGTCCAAAACTAGTTCTTCTAAGAGAGGAAAAACTGTTTGGTTTTTTCCATACAAATGAGAATCAATGAGTTTGACAGAATCAAATTAACGATCTGAAGATATTTCAGAGAGGGAAGTTCCCCAAGAGGCGGTAGGACCTTTACATTGACACATGAAACTAGACATAGTGTATTTAGATTTGGAAAACGATCACCTATTTGAATGATCCAATTTGGAAAATCGAAACCAGCATACCTATCAATTCTTAGGTCTTTAATATCCTTATTTGGTTGCAGTTCTTGGAGTACCTCCATGTCTTCATTGGAATTTCGCATGATGGTTTGCAATTATGTGAATGCTATCAAGATGTTCTTGTCGACTAATTTCGCTTGCATGGCCTCATCTTTGTTTTTGATATTCTCAAAATTCTTAATTGTTAGAGTCCCTCCGATCTCTCTCAAATTTTCCAATTCCGTAATTGTGTGTCCCTTTTTTTCCGAACAATGAAAACACCAAGTTCTTGGAGGTTGGTTAGTTGACCTATACCAGAAATTTGGGCAATGGTTTCTTCCTCAGCATACAAGTGACGCAGATTTATCAATTTGTTTATGCCCTTTGGTAATTCTTTGAAAGTGCATTTGCGAATATACAAAGCTTGAAGATGATAAAGGTGAATAGAAGAATGATAAAACTTGTGATTTTGGTGAAAGATAGATCCAGGAAACGAAGATGCTGTAAGTCCCAAATGGCGGACGGTGGTTTATAATTATATTCCATGTCCATGTAAGATAAATCAAGAACTATACTATCTAAATTACATAGTCTATAGCAGTATACATCCCTTCAACTGGACAGCGCACAAAGTATAAGAGTGAGCGCAATTTTTTATGTTTTGAATTCCTCTTATGACCGCGATTCTTGGTATCTATTGCCAAGTGCCGAACCCCCAAAGGAATTTTATCTAATCCCTCCCCAAGGTATAAACATTCACGTGAAGAGACAATAACCGCCAAATCATGCATTAAGTCATGCATGACATAGCTGTTGTTATCTCCTGCACGCTGAAAAAAAGACTTCTCAACTAACTCATCGAACCATTGCCTCCCTATATCTTCAAGATTCATTATCACACCATCGTGATCGGATTGAATAAAATCTTGGGCTATCCACATATGGACTAACCTATCTTTTTCTATCAATGAGTTTCTAGGGAATAAAGAGCAGTAGGCAAAACATTGCCGTAAACTAGGATTTAGTTGTTCATAACCAAGTGCAACAGATGGAAGGATTTTGCTTTGGCCTTCTGGTATGTCCACCATTCACTTCTGAAATATCCCTCCATCTATTTTCATCAAGGTCAGAATTTAATACGTTTCCAATTATTTTAGCTGCCAAGGGTAAACCATGTAACTTGTCAGCTATTTTCTTTCCTATGGTTTTTAAAATTTTCCTTTTTTCATCAGACATCACTACATTCCCAAATGCAAAACGCTCAAATAATTCCCAAAATACACCCGAGTCTAGTGCACTCAATGCTATGGGACCAATGGCTCCTTCTATATTTCCAACTACCCGATTTGCAAGTCCTGATTCTGAGTTGTTATGAGGACTACACTACCTGGGGCACCAAGAAAGGATTATTTTATGAATAAGATCCCATTCAGATTCAAAACATCATCGAGGATAATTAGAAATTTGACTCCCTTAATCCTTGAGAGCTCCAGAAATGGAATCTAATGACCTAACCCAATAGGAAACCGGGTAGTTTCTTAATGATTCAATGATCTTACTCATCACCAATCCAAGATCACGGTTGTTAGAAACAGATGACCATGCTCGTTTTGCAAAAGTTTCTTTTACCTCAGAATTATTATAGACAGCTTGAGCGAGTGCTGTCTTTCCTACCCCACCCATCCCAACAATAGGAATAACGATAATACCATGGTAATTGTCGTTTTGCTCTCCCTTTTTGATGGATTTTGACTGCGAACCTAAATCTTTTTCTAAAATGGAATTTGACTGTGAACCTAATATTATTTCTAAAATCAGATTCAATTCATCTTGCCTGCCATACAAACCCACCTCCTCTAATGGTTGGGAACTGGTTTCTCTTGGATTAGTAAATTCACGGGTCTGTGATTTTTTGTTTTTAATATTCATTTTCGCTAAGTTAAGAATTGTTGGGATATCGGTAGAAAGTTTCCTTCAGCTTATCTACAACTTTCTCTAAACTTTTGTGGTTCTTGTCAGAAAGAACCATATTCCTTACAGCAGAAAGAGAATAGGAAGCAAGTTTGATAACCTGGTTCTTTGTCTTTCCTTCAACTTCATCCTTGATAGATTTGGTTTCGATGTTGTCCAACACATCTTCGGCTTCGTAAACAGTATCTTTCAGCATCCTCAGCCAGTCTGCAAGAGCTTGATTGTTGATAATCACTCTTTTTTCGACCTCCTGGACTGTTGCTTGACAGAGTAAAAGTGACGAGTCAATTCATCAACCATCTCTTTACCGCCTCTCTCCCACTTGTAATTAGCCCCGAGATACTTCTGTGCTTTCTCAAGCACAATTTTGATGACCGGCGATGCAAACCATCCGCCAACCAACTCTAGTCCTGCCATTGTTGAGATTTTGGGAGTATTAGCTCTTAGGTTTTCTACTGTATATGGTGGATTGAGTTATCTTAGGTTGAGTCAAGTTATAAGACCCTCGGAGGTATATGTAATGGGTTAGGATGCAATAGAAAATTAAATTTATTATAAATAATTTTAGTATCAAAATTTGACTTGCGATCAAGATGATGAGAATTAGTTAGAGGCGTTCAACTTGCTATCTTCAGAAGATGATCAGAAAGGGTATCGAATTGTAGTCCCCATCGGGAAATGATGTATTTCTAAAATGGTGGTCTATAATTTTTTAGTTTTCTTTAAATTTTTATCAGGAAATGGTTGTATTTTATGATTAAAGTATTTAGTATTGATATTGTGGTACTTTTGCATTTCGTAACTGCTAGCAAGAATTCATTAATTGATTGTAATACAATGGAGCACTATGTTGCTGCCAATGTAAATGTAAGTTATTCCGTGATGATTTTTCTATTATTTGTTTAATTAGAAGAGCCGAACCAAACTTCGGCAGGCATGAGATTTTTCTGGAAACATAGATGACCCGTAAATTGAGACAAAAGCCATGTTAATCATAAAACTGAAAAAAATACTAATATTTTTATAACTGGTAAAAGTTTTTGAATCCAGTGCAACAAGTATATTGTATATTTACTTTTCCCATGTCTCGTTCATAGCAGTGTAGCAAAAGAGTATCTCACATCTAATAAACATTCACCTGTGGCTTTCTCTCTACTTGCCTCTCCGAACAACCATTAACTTCTTGAGTTTAATTAACTATATGAGCCGAACCAAACTCAGCAGAAGGAAATTTCGCTGGAAACATTGGTGCTCCATATAAATTGAGAATGCGTATCCCCCGAGATATCTCAACTTTTGAGTTCATACGTGTACGGACCAGATTTAAACTGTGCCTATTTAAATGCGGGGGGGGGGGGGGGGGTCTGTAAATAGGAAATGGGTCGCTTTAAGATTTGTGCTAAACGGTTCAGATTTTTACACGTAACAATTTAAAAGTCGCATATCTCGGGGGATACGGATTAATAAATTGAGATAAAAGGTGTTAAAAAGCAAAGTGAAATATTTCGTAATTTTTACCCCTGTAAATCATTTATTTTTAATCAAGTGTAACAAGTATTGTACATTTATTTTTCTTATGTCTTGTTTTTAGCAGAATAATAGGTCTGAAATACTACTATGAATTTTGGTAAGTGTAAATGATAGCTAGATATAAGCTAATTAATAATTAGTGTCGGAAGAATAAACTATACCAAAAATGCAAAGTTTTTGTTACAGAGAGATCAGAAGGTATCATTTTGGTCATGAATACCAATCCACTGGATGCAGATTTTAATTGATCGTTGAATTAGTCAAGAGTATACGTTAAGCTCGCCCAACAACAATTACATATTATAATTGATCATGGAAAGATTCTTCTCCTGTTACTACTATCAACCTTGGTTTTTTTACTCCAGTTGGGTTTATTTTTAGCCCAACTCAATTTATTTGAGACTAAAGACGTTGTTGTTGTTGTGGTGGTGGTGGTTATATTATTGCCGTACCCAAACAGCATAACAATATCTTATTTTGGAACGCCTATTTTAAATTTTTTGGTCTTCGGTGTAGGATGTTACATCTCTAAAAGATAATGGATTATTATTGTTCACAGTAAAGACTATTTTTTTTGCGTAAATGGAGTCAAGTTGTTAGGACCGATGAAAACCATTGCAGAACAGGACCGTCTGTGTTGGATTTAAAACTTATAACAGAAGTGTACCCTTAATTCTTGACTTTCTTGTGTGTAAGAGCGCCGCTGATTTGGTTCTTCTAGAATGTCAATGCTCGATCTTTAGAGAGTTTTCTTTGTTTCTGTTTTCTCGAAAGTCTCTCACAGTTCTCTCTAATGGAATAAGATAACTGAATTCAGATTGCCTGTATTCTAGGGACCAAATCATATATATACAGTCCAAGAAACCACTTGACTGTCTTATGTTGTAATTATTCCAATTCAGTCCATAGTTAAATTGAATATTTAATCTTAAGTTCTACAGATTAAAGGCCACACCCTATATGACACATTAATACTCATAAATTATAAACCGCGTATGATCACTTTTAATTGAGCATAAAATGACAGTATACAATACATAATTATTTTGCATAGTCCCAATGTTGGATTAATGATCCTATAATCTCCACTTGACTATATGTGAAACTTTATATTATGTATTGTGCAATATCCGTAGTCAGCTCAGCTTTTTGCCTATTACCGTAATGTATCCCAAAACAATTCCGTCCCTTAATTATATCATATAGGATCGAAGAAACGTTTGCCACATTATTCGTAACTAAGCCAACAGTGATCACATATATTAACATAACTGAATGAAATGAATCATGATTTGGATGTGTAGCATGAAAATTTAATGCAATGTGATCATAACGTGTATATCTCCAGCGGGTCCACCCTTAAATGAGATTAACCTTAATAAAGTCAGAATGTGAATAAATTGAACTTTATTTTGCAGAAATATCCTTAAAAAACCGTAAAATATAAACCGTATATATCCGTATACAACATAATTACAAACTCCCACTAAAACTGAATATCCTCAAAACTGAAGATCTGTAATTGGCATGACACCCATATGAGCATATTCTCATGAAACATTTTGGGTGACAATCCCTTAATATGCATGCAATCACGGAAGTTTGTGCCAATATGCTCAATAGACAATCATACATTCTGAACACTGTTATTTAGAAACTAAGACACTGATCTCTATACTTTGACCTTATCAAGTTCCTATTGTTGGAATATAAATTGTCGGATTATTGTCACAAAATAACTTCAGCAATATTTAACCCCAATTAGATACCTCATGCACATGTAATAACATACGTATGATTGAATTTTTATAAAATATTTTATCAGTTCAATATATATAGATGGACTATTGTACTTCACAAAGTAAAGCGAAGTTTTACTTCCCGCACATATTCCCATTTTGAAAATCCAAAACATCGATCCAAACCATTCAAGTTGATCTCCAATTGAAATGTGCTTGGAGTCCAAATTTTACATTTTTTGGAATTTTTTTACTATTTATTAAGCCACTTTGAAAATCGCTGATCCCTTGTGAACAGTAAAAAACAGTAAAAAATTCTAGACCAATAGATCAATGATTTTTAAAGTGGCTTAATAAATAGTAAAAAAATTCCAAAAAATATAAAATTTGGTCTCCAAATACATTTCAATATGGAGAGCAACTTGAACGGTTCAGATCGACGTTTTGGATTTTCAAAATGGGAATATGAGCGTGAAGTACAAACTTCGCTTTACTTCGCGAAGTACAATAGGCCCATCTCTATATATATATATTGTATATGTATAGGTATATGTATATGTATTGTAGATAATATATAATGTATATGTATTGTATATGTATATGTATATGTGAAAAAAAAAATTCTGTTAATTTGTTGAATGTTGAATAAATATGATTGGTTTTTTCTGTATGTTGTGATGTTGAATACTTATTGAATTATGGATGTGTAATATTGCAAATGATATGTTTAATGGCTAGCAAATATGGGTGTAGCCTATTATAAGTCGTTTAAAAAAAACACAAAACATACACGGTTCAAAACAACAATCCGTATACAGTGTCCAAAATAATACAAGGATGATTTGTAGAAACTGTGCATATACACCTAGTTATTGTACACGGTTACTTGGACCATGTAGAAACCACCATTTTCAGCGCTTTTTTTAAGATCTGACACGGTTGGATTTATTAACAGTGTATGTTAGAACTATATAGATACGGTTCGGATAACTTTGTACAATGTACCCCTTATTCACACACGACTCTCGCTGACATGGTCGTGAAACTGTGTGTCATTACCTTTTCGGACTGTGTATGGTCGTGTTTTTTGTACTAGTGTTTATTTAGTACAAAATTAATCAGTAAAAAAAAGATAAAAAATGAATGTATTAAAATAACTTATAGAACTTTATTTTTTTAACCGCTTGACTTTATGCTAAATAATTCAAATTTTGTATGTACACGCATCACTTATAAATAGATTGGTTTCAACTGTTTGAATTCCTTCATTTGAAGACAACCGATAAATTTTAAAGTTATGTTCCCTAAATTTTTTTGATAAACACAACACACTAACTACCTTTCGTTCACTATATTTTTATATTAGGGTTTATACAACACCGCTACGGATTTTGGTAAGTGTTAATGATAAATATAAGATTAATTACTGTTAGAAATTGAAATAAACCACACTAAAATACGCAAAGTTTTAGGAACAGATCGGAATATATCATTTGAGTCAAAGCCAATTCCACTGGATGCAATTTACATCTCGGGTTTTGTCTAAACCATGTTGAAAACGGTTCATTTAAGTTATTTTTTAAGAAAAATAAGGATAGACCCCGATATTTCTATAGGTATTTGCTCAGGTCGTGAAACAAAAATATGACAAGTTAGCATGTTCATTTTATTTCCTTATATATATTATATGAGGAGGGATCCAATTACACCTTGTTTTGGTGACACATCATGACACCGTTTTTTATATAGGTTAATTTTGCGATTTCAAAATCCAAACAGTCGATCTGAACCGTTCAACATGATCACCATATTAAAATGTACTTGGAGATCAAATTTTACATTTTTTTGAATTTTTCTACTATTTATTAAGATGGTTACAAAATCACTGTTTTTCAATGGTTTGAAAACAACGATTTTTGTAACAATCTTAATAAATAGCAAAAAAAATTCAAAAAATGTAAAATTTGATCTCCAAGCACATTTTAATATATCCATCATGTTGAACGGTTTGAATCGACTAGTTGGACTTTGAAAATGGTAGGTGTCAAAGTGTGTCACCAAAAAAGGTGTAATCGGATCCCTCCTCATTATATTATATTATATTATATATATATATATTAATATATATATATAGGGATGGGCTATGGTGAGACGTGGAGTAAAACAAGTTTGTATTCCACGCAATATTTCCATTTTGCAAATCTAAACAACCAATCCGAACCGCTCAACATGATCTCCATATTGAAATGTGCTTGGAGACCAAATTTTACATTTTTGGAATTTTTTTAATATTTATATGCCACTTTGAAAATCGTTGATCAGGGTGAACAGTAGCAAAACAGTAAAAAATTATGGACCAATGGATCAGCGATTTTCAAAGTGGCTTAATAAATAGTAAAAAAATTCCAAAAAATGTAAAAATTGGTCTTCAAGCACATTTCAATATGGAGATCATGTTGAATGGTTCGATCGGTTGTTTGAATTTTCAAAATGGAAATAATGAGTTGTGGAGTAAAAACTTGTTTACTCCACGTCTCACCATACCCCATCCCTATATAGATATATTTGTTAAGTGAAGAATTCACAATATTTTTTCTTACTTTTTGTTATATCATCTTATGTTGGAAAGCATAGATTTGAAAACTTTGCGTCTTCACCAAAAGATAATGCATTAGATAATTGTTCATAATTAGACTTTTACAATATTAGTTACCAATTTACAAACAATAAAATACTTTACAACGACGCAAGACAATAAGGAAAAGAAAAAAACTCTCTAGCATAATATTGTTCATTTTCTTTTCTTTCTTTTTGTTAAATAGCGATGCGTTTTTTTCCATAAAAAAGGGCAGAAAATAACCTCACGACGACACAGTCCGATTTTTGTGCCATGTTTTACAGAAAGAAATCATTTAGCCATCTTTATTTTCTTCTAAATTTCAATTTTACCAAGTCTTCAGGTAAGTACCTACGCATCATCAGGGAGGGATACGCAGGTAGAACCTGCAGGACCAAAATGGTGCTGCAGATTGTATCTTGCAACTGGCATTTTTTTTTTTTTGGGTTCAAATAGTATAATTAAAAAACATTGGGTGCTTCATCGATAGGTTTTGCAATGCAACATCAATGCATGCTGTGGGCATTAACCATAAGATAAAATATCCGATGCTTGTTTTCACAACTTTAAATGAACCATAATGGATTAATTTAGAAATATGTGGTTTCAAAAACCGAATATTTGCTGCTGGTAAGAATTAAGGAAAAACCACCAAAAACAGTAAAAACGACCTGTTCTGCTAAAACAGTCAGTGTAGACTGTCACAGGGACCAAAATGCAAAATAAATTACACTGGCATGTAAGGGACTTCAAAACACATAGTTAGGCCCTAAAATTTTTAAATTGGATTTTTCTACTATTTTAGTGAAATTTCAAAGTTCAGTTTTTCAAAATTTTGATTTTTTCCCTTTTTCCTTTTCTTTTCAAAATTCTGATTCCAATTAAATCATGCAGGAAGTACATATCATATTGAACATTTCTATATAAAGAAATAACAGTTCCATATAGCCAATTGATCACAACAAAATGGTCCATAATACATAACAGGTATACAAAAAATTTCAGATCCGAATATTTCTGGTTTCAACCGAGATACAAAAATCAAAGGAATGAAGGAAAATGATTTACATTATTACCTCAATCCTCTTCTTCTAAACTGTGTTTCGTGCAGAGATAAGAGAAATGCGACAGATATCGTGTTTTCGCGTACAGAGAACAGAGAAAACCTAAAACCTAGCTTTATTTCGCGCTGTTGGATATAAGAGAAGAGTTATTAGTATCGGTTAAATTAAAAAAAAATGATCCTAAAATTAATCAGAATCGGTTAAACATTTAGCCGATCCTAATATAGGAACCATCAGGGTCGGTTAAAAGAAGGCCCGATCCTAAAACAGAGAAATCAGGGTCGGTTATATGATTGACCGATCCTAAAGACCATCAAGATCGGTTGTTGGGAACAACCGATACTAATAAGTACATAATCAAGATCGGTTCATTCTAAAGAACCGATCCTAATTTGGCCAGCACTTTTAAGATCAGTTGTTTATATTTAACCGATCATGATTGTCCATTTCAAGATCAGTTGTTTATAAAGCCCGATCCAAATATAGATTAGTATCGAAATATTGAAAAGTCCGATCCTAATAGGCCGATCTTGATGTGTGTTTTACCACTAGTGATAAATTTTGATAGAAAACTCCAATTTAAACGTTTGACCACAATTCAGTAATATCACGAAGATACAGAGGGCGTGGTGACTAGGGCTTTTCACCCCGAACACCTATGAAGCTGAAGCAATCTGAGTTGCAAAAAAGTGTTAGGTGCCTCAAAACTTCACTTGAAATTTCTGATGAATAATTAATGATACTCAATTTTAGGATTGCGCAACCTACTGACTTTTTAATATTGGTACTGAATTTTATAATATTGTTTATTGGTACTCAATTTCTTCTTCTTATATCCTTCGATTGTATTTTTCTTGCATTTAACAGACGACAGTTCCTTCAAATTGAAATTGTAGCTGAAAAAAAAGACTTGTTGCGCAGGTATAAACTGCGCAACCATATATAGTCCCATAGGTTATACATGTGCAACCTCTCTGCTAGTTGTGTAGATATTACTTGCGGACCTGTTAAAAATTAAACTTCAAGAAAAAGAAACTGACTAAATGGTTTTTTTTAAACATGATACAAAAAAAAATCGAAACAAAATGCCACACGGATGAAAGTGCAGTCAAATGTTCTAGCACTACTAGAATTTGGCGTATTTGTGTGGGACAAAAATTACTCATTTTGGGTGGGATACCCATGCAATTGGTGATAATTAAATGAATGGATATTCCATGCAAATGAGTCTATATAGTTGACCTCCATGATGACTCCTATTTGCATGGACTTATACAGTTGCTGAACTCCATATGGCTGCACAAACCTATTCTGCATGAGCCAAAAAAGTACGACCCATGCAAATGAGTTCCCATATAATAAATTTAGTATCCATGCAGATATACTCATGCAACATAAATATGACATGTCATTATTGAATTGGCCGCTAAAAATTAATGCACCAAAAACTTTGCAAACTTACGAAGAATTTGATTTTTGGAAAATTCATTTGGTAAATATCATGAAATTTACTAAAAACCCTTCAAATTGAAATTTGAGTTAGCTAGAGGGGCGTTTTATGCTTTTAATGAAAGGGTAAAATGGGTATTTTATATATTAGAATGAGTTTTAATATAAAAGACAATAAAATGAGTAAATTTGTGAGTTTTTGAAGTTTAGGGGGGAATACGTAATTTTGATGTTTTTAAGGGGTATACGTGAAATTCCCCCTATTGTTTATTACTCCAAATTTAGGGGCTGCCAACAGCAGTTCTGCCGATAGAATACCTAATATTTCAGAACTTGACGGATGTCACTATTTCAATGTGTTCGTTTTTATTTTTTGAAATGGAAACTTGGATCCTAAAGAGTTTGCCAAATTTAAAAAAATTACAATGCTACACGAAGAGGACTGTAAGTTTTATGAGCACATAATTCTTATTTTCTCACCCTAGTATTTTTAATTATATGGTTAAGTATTAATCTCATTAGTTTACAACAAATTGTTTCCAGTCAATGAGGGAGGAGAGAATGGAAATGCAGAGGACGTTCATGAATGCTTGGTTTCTTGTGCTCCAAATTGTCGCCAAAAGAGCGCATTGAGCTATGAAATCCCTCTTGAGTATTGTTATTAACATTAATTGCCTGTGAAGTACATATAATGTCTATATTTGTATATGAACCGTTGATGGAAAATTGGATACTGCAATTAATATGATTACTTGGTTTGCCAATAATTTATCTTGTTAATTGACACCAAAGTGCTTCTTATGATTATTCTACTTTCATTTTCATCCAATGAAGGTATATAATCTGCAATAGCTAATAATTAGTTTAAGTGTTACTTGTTTAAGTATTATAAACTGAAGCTTGGTTGTCTAATTTGATTTGATCTTCCGGTCAAAGTAGATCTCGAGGTTCATGGATAAGAAGTTACTTGTTTAGTTCCTTTATTACTTCTTACAAATAATAACTTGTTTAAGTGTTAGGTATGAAATGCAGATATCGATGGGTCAATTCAAACTAGACTATAAAGTGTTTTGGTAAAGATTCCTACTCACAAGAAAAAAACAGGTGATTCCTACTGATAAGAAAAAAACAACAAGAAAAAAACTAGACTATAAAGTATTCACTTTATATAAGATTCCTACTGATCCATATTAATTAAAATCCCTACTCCCAATGCATTTAACAATAAAAAAAACAAGTGATTAATCATTTAATATTGATAAGTTGTAGTTCATCAAGAAATGTCACGTTCACGTGACCACATATACGGACTGCTGTTCCCCACCATAGTAATTATGCATGTTACTGCTCGGAGAACTCACCTGTTATTTTATTTTAGACTATTGTGCCAACTTTGTTAACGTTAATTATTCTTTACACGGCAAATCATGGCAGAAGGGATTTTAAGGTGGAATGATATATCAACAAAATTATTATCAAAAAATTTCATTTTTGGCTAAAAGTGTTTATGGTTCAAGTTGATCCGAACCATTTTCAAAATTTCACGCTCATACTCCCATTTTCAAAATCCAAAACGTTGATCCGAACCATTCAAATTGTTCTCCATATTGAAATGTGCTTGGAGACCAAATTTTATATTTTTTGGAACTTTTTTTACTATTTATTAAGCCAGTTTGAAAATCGCTGATCCATTGTGAACAGTAAAAAACAGTAAAAAATTCTGGACCAATGGATCAGCGATTTTCAAAGTGGCTTAATAAATAGTAAAAAAATTTCAAAAAATGTAAAATTTGGTCTCCAAGCACATTTCAATATAGAGAACAACTTGAACGGTCGGATCGACGTTTTGGATTTTGAAAATGGGAATATGAGCATGAAGTAAAATATTGGCTTTACTTCGCGAAGTACAATAGCAAAAATATATATATATATATATATATATAGACACACACACACACATACTTTTTTGTTATATTAATATCTAATGTTGGAACGCCAATTTTAAAAATTTTGGCAATCTGTATAGGATGTTACATCTCTAGAAGATATAATGAATTATTATTGTTCATAGTTAGACTTTTACAATATTTCTTTTGACCAATTATTCACAAGCATTAGTATCTTACGTTGAAACGCGTATGTTATTAATTCACAAACATTGAAAGAAGGAAATTTAATTAGTCTCTCGTAAACAAACTAATTAATTAGTCCCATTAAAAGAGAACAAACTTGTCTCTACTGTCTAGTGCGATAGGTACCCCTTGCACCAGCAACAAATTCTTTACATAGTCTGGGCCTCCGTGCATGGTGACTTTTTCTTAGGGGTACTAATTAATTTAATATTGATAAGTTGTAGTTCATCAAGAAATGTCACGTTCACATGACCACATATACGGACTGCTGTTCCCCACCATAGTAATTATGCATGTTACTGCTCGGAGAACTCACCTGTTATTTTAGACTATTGTGCCAACCTTGTTAACGTTAATTATTCCTTACACGCCAAATCATGGAAGAAGGGATTTTAAGTTGGAATGATATCAACAAAATTATTATCAAAAATTTAAGTTGGATCGACTGTTTGGACTTTGAAAATTCAAAAATGACTTAGTTGCATGAAGACTTGGTGAAAACGTTTTGATAATAGCCTCTCTCTCTCTCTCTCTCTCTATATATATATATATATATATATATATACTTTTTTGTTATATTAATATCTAATGTTGGAACGCCAATTTTAAAAAATTTGGCAATCTGTATAGGATGTTACATCTCTAGAAGATACAATGAATTATTATTGTTCATATATAGTTAGACTTTTACAATATTTCTTTTGACCAATTACTCACAAGCATTAGCATCTTACGTTGAAACGCGTTATTAATTCACAAACATTGAAAGAAGGAAATTTAATTAGTCTCTCGTAAACAAACTAATTAATTAGTCTCATTAAAAGAGAACAAAACTTTTGTCTAGACTGTCAAGTGCGATAGGTACCCCTTGCACCAGCAACAAATCCGCGGTGACTTTTTCTTGGGGGTAATAATAGAGATAATAGGCCCAACATGTTCTTGGCCCACAACTTCCTCATAATCCACCTCCTGCATGATTCTGCCAATTTATTAAAGAAGAATACCCTAAATAAATCAAGACATCTTAATTGTTTTTTTGTGTGAAATTTATGTTGTTCGGCCTTTAAACTTTTGGAAGAAGTAAAAGTTGTTGCATCTTTGTTTCTCAATTTTTCATCACAATATTATCCCTATGTTTTTTACCTGTAATACAGTTCAAAAAATTTCGAATTCCTTTTTTTTTTAACACTCTTCAAACAGGTCTTTGAGATTCGTACCAAGTTAAAAAGAACGGTCCAGATCCAGTAACTGTAAAGGATTTTCTATTACGGTACTGGGGAGGATCTGAATTCCATTCTCTCCTCTCCTAAAGCTTGAATACAAAACAATAGCGTAAGCAAAAGGCCGAAGTGAGACACTCAAATTACAATATATTTCTCTATTTTCACTCTACAGATCGACTCCCTACTTAGAAGTAACTTCAACAGTGAAACAAAATCATGAAATGGTAAATGAGGTATTCGTATCCTCTGCATTAACTCAACTCTTGAGTTAATATATAATGAATCTGGACCGTCCAATCTATGTTGGCACAAATATTAAAGATGCTCCATGCGTTTTACCTCTTGCCGAATTGGCTCGGATCTTGATCAGACGACTGAGATGAATTAACTCAAAAGTTGAGTTAATGCAGAAGATGCGGACTCCACGGGACTAAGTAAATCACTCGCAATGCGCCACGTGGCTTGACAGGTCAGCTACAGACGCTGACCTGTTTGAACAGATAATGAGTCGCTCGTTCCGGCTCTTCTCCAGTTTTCCTCGCATCGGTTCCAACTTTCAGCGACGGCTCTCCTTTAACATTAGCGGTCAGCCATTTTAAAGTGGGTCCTGAGTTCAGCGCTTCAGAATTTAATATCTTTCTGCCCGAGTCACTTTCTGCGCTGACCGAATCACCCGTTCTTTTTTCTTTTTCATCGCGACGTTCTCCCGGGTCGCGACTGACCCGTTGGCCCTTTCCTCTGCGCGAGGGACGTAGCAGCTGGAGAGAGAGTAGAGCATGCTCGCTTTCATCGACTCTCATGGCCTCTCCTCTGGTCTCCATCTCCACTCCGATTGCTTTCTCGCTGATCTCCTCTTTTTCGTAAATATCTCACCGTTTAACCCCAATTTTTTTTTCCTTTCCTTAGAAATGACATTTTGCTTCTTGTGTCTCAATTATCATCAAAATTTACTGAAATTCCCTTTTCCTTGTAGTAGAGGAAATATTATGTATAAGTAATTACGTACCTCTGAAAATGGCAATGTGAAAGGGATGCACTTGAGGTGTTCGAGGAAATGCTAATAAAATTTGTACTGTGCAGTTATGCATTGTTTAATTGTTGGTACTTTCTTTTGTCGTATGTAGGTGCAGCCTTGTGGCATGTTAACTGTAGAGAAGAAGTACTCTCTGGCACTCTGGACTTTCTGAATAAGGCAATTTTTTTAGAATGGTACTGGTACTGGTACTGTTGCAACCCTATACATTTTTACGGGGTTAATCGTAACCGAATATGACTTACTTGAATTATTGATTAACCAGAAATGGACCCCGTGTTTCTTTAGCTGTTCGATTTTAAGTGCATGGACAGGATCAACCTGCTGACGTCATTGAGGGGGCTCAATCCAGAAAAGCAGGACCCTAATTTATAACGATTATCAAGATTTAAGGTAAATAGTTCTCAATTGGTCCCTTCCCTTCATCTATTATGTATGTTTGTATTTGCTAAATTTTTTTGTTACTAATTTTGACTGTCAATTTTCCTTTTAATTTAAAGTCCATCTTTTATGAAAAATTCTAAGTTTAATGTCTGAATATACCGATTTCCAATCAAATCTGTGGATTCCAATTGACAGATTACAAGCCAATTGTGTTTTAGACCCAGAGTTCCAGGACCATGCTCTGGAGCAATGAAAGTTAATTAATGCAAAGAAATTCTTGCAACAAATTGTCATGAACATTTTCAGCAGAAGTTACATCTTATAGTCAATTCTTTTTTATAACTTGTAGTTTGTGGTAATTGGTGTAGTAATAAAAGAAAAATGTGCCAACTTGACTCACTAGTCATGACACACCTGTAGATGGGCGGGATTCAGAATTTCAGTCAAGGGTAGGCACAAAATGCTAACAAGAGTACAAAATAATTGATTTTTACTATAGAATATAATACAAATATTATAATCATATTATAATCAAAAAATATTTTTTTTATAATGTAAAAAAAAAAAAGTTAGCTAAGTGATGGTATTTATATTTAATAAATAAAGAAGAAAAAATCCAACCTCTTTAAAATAAGTGATGGTGAGAAATCACAAGAGGAAACTATTTTTTTTTTTAAATAAAGGCCAAAAAGCTCATTTCATTTCTGAAATATGATAATTACAAAAACCAGTTCAATTGGCAAGAAGCTAGACTGAGCCTCCTATAGGCATAACATATAGTTGTGAGATCACTTCAGATAGAAAAATCTGACGACACATGAGTTTAATTTTTTTTTTTTTTTGAGATGAACATGAGTTCAATTCCATTACATTTAGGAACTACATTCAAATCTGTCTAGATTTATTCAAATTCGGTCCGGAGCTTAGTCCCAGAAATGTGATTCAATAAAGAATTGAGGCCTTTATATACCAAGAACCACCTTACACAGCACGTTTCACGTGAAGAACTCTTCACTTCACCGGTGCACAACATAGACACAAATTTACTTCACTACTCGCTGATACTCTAGTTTAATTAGTTTGGTATAACATTCAGTTTGGGCTATATCTATACATTCTCGTCTATTGTACATTTGAACTTCATTGAACAGAATTTGAATATAAATTATCGACTGCTAAAAGGAAACAATTTGGGCTTCCAATTTCTCAGCCCAAAATTTGAGTGTTTCTTCTTTTAATATCTTGCGAGTGAGGCTATGGTGCTATGCATAGCACCAATGGCTAGTGTACTACGGCTCAATATGGTACTTTTTAAAATCCTAACGGTCGATTCGACCGTTCAATGTGATATCCATATGAATATGTACTTGCAAACTAAATTTTATATTTTTTTGAATTTTTTTACTATTTTTTCAGATAGGTAGAAAAATCAGTGTTTTTTGAAAATTCTGGACCATCAAAATTCTACCTATCTGAAAAAATAGTAAAAAAATTCGAAAAAATATAAAATTTAGTTTGCAAGTACATATTCATATGGTTATCACATTAAACGGTCGGATCGACCGTTAGGATTTTAAAAAGTACCATATTGAGCCGTAGTACACTAGCCATCCATGCTATGCATAGCACCATAGCCTCACTCATATCTTGCCAGTGGTTTCATTCTCCCATTTTCTTAGTTTTTCTCCTAACCCGTTCTCGCGAATTCCTTCTCCAACGAGTCCGTATCCTCTAAAGTAGCCCAATTTTTTATTTTGGATACGGACCGTCCGATCAGAAATTTGGACCAATCCGACTCACAGTGGAACAAAGTCGTGTTAGAGCAGATCGGACGGTCCGGATCAAAACTCAAAAATTGAGTCACTTTAGGGATTGCAATCTTCTCTCCCCTCCGGTGGTTCAGTTTTCCAGATGGAAGCACTGAGGAGGCTGGAGAAAGTGCAGATTATGCTTTCTTTCATCTACTCTCATGGCCTCTCCTCTGTCCTCCGTCTCCACTCCGATAGCATTCTCTCTGATCTCCTTCTCTTCTTCGTATTTCTCTCACCGTTTTAACCCCAATTTTTTTTTCCTTGGAAATAACATTTTGCTTCCTTTGCCTCAATTACCATCAAATTTACTGAACTTCTTTTTTCTTGTACTATAGGAAGTTTTATGTATGAATGCTGCTCAAAATGGCAAAGTAAAAGGGATGCACTTAAGGTGTTCGAGGAATGCTAATGAAGTTTGTACTTTCTTTCGTCTTATGTAGGGGCAGCCTTGTGGCATGCTAAGCATAGAGAAGTAGTACTAACTGGCACTAGACTTTCTGAATAAGGCAAATTTAATTAATATTGTAGAATATAATATAAAACTTGATGAAATCCAATTTTCAAAGGTGTCCAAACTTCCAAATCCAATTTCAACCATAGAAGGAAAAATCAGAATCGGAATTGGGATCGGCCCCGTCCGATCCCGATCCGGATCGGAAAAATCAGTCGGGATCGGCCGAATCGGATCGGAAAATCGGACTTTTTTGCCAGAAGCTAGTTTTATACTAAAAAAATTTAAAAAATTGATAAAAAGAATTTAAAAAAATTATTACAATCAAATAATCCACTAATACAATATAATACAAGCATTTAACCACTAAAAACATACTCTTTCAATCAAATTTGCTACAAATTGTGAATTAGAATTAATATATATAAATTAAGTTGTGATATTAACAATAACGTTTGAATGTGGTAGTGGTAACTATCCAAGACCCATAGTTAAAGGTCACGGGATCGAATCCCACTTGATCCAAAAAAATTTATGTTTCTTTATTAAGATGCGTTTCGGCCGAAATTTGACTGGAACAGGATGGAACGGGCCGGACCGGGCCGCAATTTGACTGGAATGGGCTGAAATATGGCCGAAATCTGCACTACCCGCGTAAATCGGCCTGGAATCGGATCGGCACCGTCCGATCCCGCTCCGGAACGGCCGATTTTGCCTTCTATGATTTCAACTGTTGATTCTGTAATTATGATTCAGTTTCCCTCAATTCTAAAAATTTCTGCTGGGTAATTAATTGTAACCTATTATTCTGAAATTGAATTCTTGGTTAAGCAGGACCATATGAACAAGCATCAACAGCCCGTCTTTTACCCACAATTCTCCAATTCAGCACAAAATGAACCTCAGACTTAGCCTCAATTTTTTGGAATATCTTTTTATTCTTTCTTTGTTCTTATGAAACTGGTTACTCCTGAAGTCATTGAAGAGTTAAGGTGCATTGAATTTTGATGCCATTTCAATCTGGTAGGGAATTGATTGAACCGGTGTTTTAGGTTTGAGTACAGGTCGTAGAGGTGGGAGCAGGCAGGTCTGATCTGGTCGGATGCGGTCCCAATAGGGTTTCTGGTCAAGACAGGCTCTGGATTTATGTAAGGTCGTTATCTGACATTTCTCTATCAATGTGCCTAGCAAGCATGAGCTGAATCAAAGCAGGTCAGGGCTTTTGTTTGAGTTAGCCAAATTGGTTTCATGTCAAAATATTACTGGTGTGATTGGTCATGAAATTATCTTTTTATTTTTTGGTGGGGTTAGACTTCATTATTGTGAAGTCCTATCGGAGACTGATTTTGATTTACTTCAGTTTGATATTGGTTTTGTTGACTGATCAAAGAAATCTTCGTTTTAATTAACCACTGGGCAATGGCAATGGTTTATTGACTTTTGATTTGATCTCATATATAAGATAAAGTGCATTACTGATGCTGAAAAGAGTTATGACGCCGTATTGTTGAGAGTAATGTAATAGATTAGTCAAAGGGAAATTATGTAATAGGAGGGACCTATGTGTAAGATGTGTACTCCATATAACTCCTAGGGGTGAATTAATCAAATTATTCCTTTTTCCAAAATCAATTCTTATCAAGAAAACTAGATCCTACAGATCGGTCCCTTGTTATTGAAATGTGTTTCCATACTTTGCTTTAGTGACTACTCACCTTAATTAAACGGTCATATTGCTCTCTTCCACTTGAAGAATTTCTAACATGGTCTTAAAACTGGGATTGGAATCATAATTTGCATTAAATATGCTGGTCATAATCGTCTGATTAAGAGATGGAACTTAGCCAATGTTTACGTACCTTGCTTTAATGACAATTCACATTTCAGATCCTGAGTATGAGTACCAATAGTCAATGTCAACTGATTTTCAGATAATATTCTCCAAAATTAAAAGCAGATATAAAAACCAATAGCCATCACTGCAAATTAATGCATACGTCAATACAATATAATGTTTCACTAAATTTTATTCAAAAAGATAATAAGATTGCTTTCTGTAATAAAATCAATAACTATACTTGGCAGCCGCTGCCAAGGTTTAAAAAAAAATAAAAAAATCAATAACTAATACAACATTCTATTGGATCCTAATTGATAACGTGCCACATTGTACTACACAAAATTGCACAGGATATGAACTAAATAATAAAAGGTACTAATTATATGTTATAACAATTTAACAAAAGCAGTAGTGGAATTCACATTCATTGTTTTTTGAAGAAGAGGCAGAGGCTGCCTGCATTTATTGAATTTAAAAGTTATATTTACAAGTCCCTTTCCTGTGGCCTGAGCCCTTCTCTCTGTAATTCACATTCATTGTTGTAGTTAGCATGGGAGCTTGCTTCACTGTATGGAATTGTCTGTGGTGTTGCTTGCATCTCTACTTTCCTTAGGTTCGTCAATGGCTCCTTCCCTGGAGACAAGAAGGTGCTAATATTAGACCTATGATGTATATCAAGAATATCACGTAAGACTTGACGACAATTATAATTTCAAGGAAAAATCAGAAAACTTAATTGAAACAAGCATGGCTAGTCCATAACCTTCCTGTCTTTAATATCTTGATGATGTAGTGCTCAATTTTATTTTCTGCTCCAAAATAATCATTAGCTATCCTCAGTGTATTCATGGAATCACTTGTGAATTGAGCATTGCCCCAAAGCATTGGTTTACTGACTAGATTTCCTCCTTCTGTTGCTTCATTTTAACAAGGTCAGGTTGGAGATGTCACACATGCTTTCACCAAACGTGACCATTCTGAATACCGAATAACTACCCTGTGGATGGGTGCATATCATCACACTGGTTAACAATATATAAAATAAATCTATAGCTGTGCAGTACAATACAACTACTGGTATTGCATATGGTACTTGTGTGCTACTATTCATATACAACGGAAAAAGTCATGGAAAGAAATACAACAAGTCAACGTGAGTTGTAGGGGTGGAGGTTGGGGGGCTGATATTAAGAGATTTTTTTTAAGAGCTCAACATGTATCTAATTATTCTTTGGACAATTTGACCCTTCTTTATTTATTTCCTCTAACAACTATCTTGCTTCAATAAATGTCTATCATATTTCCTTACAGTTATCATTAGAGTAAACAAGTAGCATATAGGATTTTTTACTTTGGAGTCATGTTAATGAGTAATGAGTAATAAGTAATAACACAAATTGTTGTATTAGTCTATCTTAGTTTTCAA